>VJMY01000125.1:0-142528 GCA_009869795.1 Neelides sp. FZ-2019
GAATGAGAAAATTGAAATTTAAAAATATCGCACGTAATTTAGAAGGAAGAATTTTTAGATATCCTTGAAAAGGCAAGGAAGGGGCGGCTTGCAATTGTGCATATTACTTGGACAGAGCCATTATTGAAATAATATAAAAAATTGTCATCTTATTTGCTTAAAATTTCAACTAATATAAGAAATACAAACTTAAAACTAACTTATAAGAAATCAACTCTGACTTGGACAGTTGAGGAAGTGTGATGGGTTGGATGGACATTTTGTTTTTCTTCAATATGAATTCATATGTGATTGTTATGTATGTATGTATTTACAATAAAACCATTAAATAGTATTTATATGTATTAATTTAATAGTCTTCCTTCCTTCCTATTCCTTAGCTGGGACCTTCCTTGCCTTTGCCAATACTTTTAAGCATTGAAAATCATAGCTTGAATGCAATGCATCAAGCATTGAAAATCCAGAATTGAAAGAAGTTCTTGAAAGGGGTAAAATGATCCTTTGTTGGAAATCTTATCGTACATAAGTTTAGTTGATTTGGAGTATATGCTCATTCCTTTATAGTACTTTGGTAATAAGGGGTTTTTTTGAGTGTTTCAGCGTATTTGTTGTTAACTCGGGACGTGGGAGTGAGGGGAGTCGGGCGACGGAGGGTCGGGACGGCCCGAAGTTCCCCCCCCCCCCCACCCTCGAGGAGGAATGCTCACAATCAGAAGGAGCACAGAATAGGCAAACTCCTCTGGCACCCACAAAAAACTCGCTTGACTTCTTCTCATCCTATATGGATTTTTTCCCCTTCCCAGTCGAGAATTTTTAACAATTTTGGTTTATGATGTGATCTAGCAGGTTTGGAGGTCCAAGTCATGAGAGAGACGGACGCTTGAAGCCAACTGTTCCAGCTCAGCCCAGTCAGAGGACGAACAAGTGGATTCTTTCAAATACACCCAGCCAGACCAGCCAGCTAGACGTGTGCAACGCGAAGTTCAACCCACCCTGGACTTTTCCCAATGAGACAAATTGACCCAAGAATAAACATACATATTTCCCCTAACGATAAGAAGTAGAATCAAACCAATTAATGCGGAATATGGCGAATGGAAGCGTAGAAAAATGAGATTAGACCCATACAAGACTTAATCACATTCATATATATGATGTGACGAAATATTATCAATTTATTATGGATGGGCTTAAGTTCCAATGGCTCATATGACCCTTTTCCCTCCTTAAAAAATATTCCTCATTCCATTGATAGCCCGAGTATTTATCTCTCCCAAGCATTGATAATATGAGCTCATCCGGCATCCTTCTATAGGCCAAGGGAACAACTCGACATCTACATCAGACCTATAGAGAATATATATACATACATAGGTATATACATATGAACTACTATGATTGTATTATTGAATGGGTCGACGTAAGGGCCGATGTGTTCGTTCAAAAGGATCCGTAGACTGACCTCGTAGGGAATCAATTTTTTCCCTGCCAGCTCACAATACCCTAAATCACCTTTTACAACCTCTCACTCTTCCCTTCTAACTAAAATGTCAAAAAAGGACTTGACTTACATATAGTATTAGTACATAAATACATATATATGAATGTACGAATCTTTCAGAGAAACACATGGAAGTTAATACTTAAAATATTTGCTAAACCTACCTCCTATATATTTGATAATCATCGTGGCAAACCAAGCAAGCTAAGATTTCCTTTACTCTCTTATGTTCCTTTATGAGCATTATTTAGTATCTCCTTCATTAGTTTTTTAGACTAATAAAACACAAAAAATATTACATATATATGTATATAAATAAGTACATAAATAAGTAGAAATATTATGTATATTAAGTATGTCTAATAGTTATGATTTGATGAGATCCATGGGGGTTTGTAAAAATGTGTTATAAGTGGGTATTCTTAAGTTTGGAATGTTAGGGTTCGGTGAGTGGGTTTAGGGTATTTTCGAAGGGAGTCGGGAGGGGGACGCGTGAGCGATGGGAGAGCCTTTGCTGCTTCCTCTCTCGCCTCGTCACGTGGGGTGGGAACAAGATGGTGAACCACGCATCGGCCCCAACCAACACTTCCCACTAGACCCGAAGGAGAGACCCAGAGGGAACGACCACAGCACAGCTCCCATGTCGCCACCCGCCTGCCCGCACTCCATGGGGGCCACACAACCCGCTACTAAAAGGTACCCGCCGTCGCCCCCAATCCCCCACACCTCAAGACCCTAACGCCAAGTGTCACGGCCCGCCGAGACAAATACGCTACAATGCCTCAACTTTGACGTTTCCGAACATCCTTCTGTGAAACTCCCTCCGCACGGTCCAAGGAACCCACTTACAATTGCCTAAAAGACTTCATTAGGGTGGGAAAAGTCCTTGAGGTGACAACTGGCTGTTGGTCTTTTAAACTTACATTTAGCTGTCAGTTCAACGTGGCTCTCTCGCTAATTCCACTCGCAAAACTCAACTTTTATCATTGAAGGAATATTTTTCAATACTATGCACAGGTCCAATTGTCTTTTCTAACTAACGTAAATTGTGAGGTTTGTTTTCTATTGGACTTGCTTGGGCTTTGAGTTTGAGTTTATAACAATTATATTTTAAAGGACAACGGCCGTTGGCTTTTTATTCTTAATTGAAATGATATTTAGTTGAGTAATTTGAGAGTTTTGTTCTTTGTTACTAGGATTTGAAAGTTTATATTTTCTTTTGAATTTATTTCATTGAGAATGAAATTCCCGATTGAATGTTCATTCCCCTCTTTCTAATCAAAAATTCAACTTTTCGTCTTAATTCCTTAAAAATTGTTTTGCATTGTTCCTCTGGAGCGCCGAGGACTTGGGTTTTGAAGTGGAGGAATTGCTTGAGCACCCCTTGGTATTCTCATTTCTCTATTTGAGATTTTCATAGTTATAGTCTGATCTATAAATACAGAAATAGGTCTGGAATTTTTGGAATGCATCTGTGGAGCTTTTTATAAAAGAGCAAGGTCCGATTAGTCGAGGAATCAACTAATAAATGAACATACCCAAATACTTCGCAGGCCCAATTCCATGCATTCATTAATTAAACTTGCCCTCCTTGCCAATTCCTTTTAATTAATTTGGTTCATGAGGAACAATCTACTAAATTTGAGTTCATTCAAGAAATTCATTTACAAATATATTTCGCCAAATTTGATCCAAAAGCATGATACTTTATATAAAGAACCATAAAGTATATATTGTCTTGTTCACACACGGTTTGTTAAATCGTTAAATTGTCCTTCATCAATTGATCACTCAATCCCTGGAAACAAACTCTCACATAGCCATGCATAAGGAAGTGCAATAGAGAAAGAAGAGGTTAAATTTGAGTAATTTTTAAAGATTAAATTAGTTCAAACTAAATTAGTGTAAAATCCTGGTTTTTATTGATCTTTATTAGTTCTAAGTAGTATACAAGAAAGGTGAATGTGTATCTTTAGTGTGTTTCCTTGTTTGAATAGGGAAAGGAGGCTAAGGAAACATTTAATTTCTTGTTTAAATATTCTTTTTGTTTATTTACACCTTGTTCTTGAAGTTTAAAAATGTTGGGCGCGTTTCCTTTGATCAACTTCTCGGCGCTCATTTTTAATTGGAGTCTTTTCAACCTTGTGTTTATGTGTGTGATTTAGCCGGTTTCCTCAGGAGAAAGAAACTCCCAGTGAGCTCATAAAGCCGTCTGGACGTAAACACCCAAGTGAACTAATGGCTAAAATACTCCTTGATAAATACGGATTAAGGCCCATACCATGCTAATTAATGCGATCAAACATTTGCCAATCCAACCTGCTACACCTTAAAGTCCCCAAAATGTTCTTAAATCTGGGCGAGAATAGAAATCTCCAGATCGGCGAGATGATGGGACTCAATAAGTGAGAATATTTAATCAAATCCGTCCACTTGTTCTCTCTAATCTCTTTTTCCGTGGCATTGATTTAAGTAGGTTAGACTCCTCTCGTTTGAATCTCGAGAGCCGAGCAAACGACGGCTATAAATATTAATGGATGTAAATGCAAATGTGAGGGATCTCACAAAAGGCAAAAGTTCCTCGTCGGCTCATTTGTGGTCTTTTGAATGGCCAGCAAGGCGGAGGAGAGCTGAAGACCAAAGACAAAACTCTAAGCACTCCAACCACCGAAACCCCGCACTCCTCACACGCTCTCCAAGAACCATTGAGAGGGAAAGTGATGGTTTGATTCAAACATATCATTTTGAATCACTTCCAGGTCTTGTTAGGTCTTGAAGACCTAAGAACCTCCACAGTTCTTTACGAAAAGAATAAATGAATTTTCCGTCTAAGACTTATCGTTAGTTAGTGAAAGAAATGATCTTTGATTTTTCTCAAAACGTGTACTTGTATGTATAAAATGTGTAGCTTTTTACTTAAATCTAACGTGCACCAGATGCGAATAATATTTGATTTACGTCCTTATTCTCATTAATGTTCTTTGAATTAACACATGGATTTTCTTATAAAAGGTAGTAAGAAGATGATCAAATTACAGAAACAAATTGAGTCAATTTGATGAAAATCAATGAGTTTGACAGAAATTTCATCACATTTCATTATATGTCTACTTCAAACCTGTTCAATCTGGGTTTCGGGACGGGGTCTCCCACTCGATAACTGATCGGGACGATTGGACGGGACGAGACCCCATCAAATCCCGTCCCGAATCGTCCCGATTCGGGGTCTTTTTGCACACGTTTGGTCTACTTATATGTATGCACCATGAGTCAGATAAATTGAAAAGAAAGGGTTGAAAGTATTATAAGCGATAATCAATGATTGTCATTTAACATAATACAGGGTCACCAGTTATTCTTGTCCAGGGGTCTACAGCCAAAAATACAAATGCTACAACAAACTGCTATACACCAATCGAAAGAGCGTCAAAAGTTACATTAATGACATAATTTTCATTAAAATATTCGAATGTTTAAATATTTTATTAATTGAGAGTCAAAAAATGGAAGGCATTTTTGAGTTTTTATAAGCGACGAGCTATGGCAGAAATGATTTTGCGGAATATTTCTGTCAATTAAATAACAAAAATAAACTTATTGAGTAAATTTATCACTTTAATGAGCAATTGAGACATTTAATTGAGTTTACACAATTAATTAGTGTGTAATAATAAGACTAACATTTCTGAATTTTTATTTCTGTGTTAATAACAGATTAATAAATATGAAAATTCCCTCATAAAATATTAAAAAATTCGAGTATTTTAATGAAAATTATTATAATAATGTATAACTTTTGACGCTCTTTCGAATGGTGTATAGCAGATTGTTGTGAGATTTGTAGTTACGGCTGTAGACCCATGGACAACTGGTGACTCTGTACATAGATAATAATGTTGGATCTCCTTCCTTTCATCCCTTTTGACCTTCCCCTCGTGTGTATGACATTTGCACCAACTCCTGAGAAGGAAGAATTTGCTGGGGAGAAATCCTTTCATCTCTTCACTTCCTCATCCAGGGCGATGAAAAGATGGAGAAAGAATTTGAAAGTCAAATTCCATTTCGTCCCAAGTTATTAGGACTAAAAGTTGCCCAATTGTCGCTCCTCGTGCGTCTCAATGGGGAATGACGCTTTTGGTCGTATAGTCCGGGATGGTAAGAGTTGAGCAAGGAGGAGGCTTGTGGAGAGGGAGGTCAAGTCGGGGTCACGTGCATTGTTGAGGGATTGGTTGGGGGATTTGGGTGTTGGTGGCGAGGGTTCGGATTTATTTTGGTTCTTGGCAGGGCAGCCGTCTAAAATTAGTTTTGTTTTCAGGGGAGTTTGAGTGTTGGGGACCGGGAGGTGGAAGGTTGGTCCTACCTGGTGTTCCATGTGGTAGTGAGTGGTGATTCTCCCCCGCGCCCGCAAACCCACGTAACTCTGGAAGGCCTCGAGAAGCGGAGTCCCCGGAAGAGCCCCGTGGGACCCGGGCCTGCCAAGAAGCCCCGCCGCAACAACAAAAACGGCCTCAGCAAGATGAAGGAGGAGAAGATGAACCCGGTGGGGCCGGACCCCGGCGGCGGCCCCGACGACCCCCCGAACAAGGGGCTCCAAGAGGACCTGTTGCTCAACGGGACGGACATCAAGTTGGAAAATCCCTCCACGCCGCTCCTCGACCCCAAAGTCGAGTGCCCACCTGACATCCCTCCGCTCTCTGATCTCTCGCACCCCGACTTCAACGACTGTAAGAACTTTCACTTCCTCGCTCACGTGGGAGTCCCTTGGAACTTCCAACAATGTCTCTTATTTCTCTTTTCTCTCCAGGCAAGCCCCAAATGAACCCTTATTGCTACCAGCACTTCAACAACATGCCAGGTGGGAATTCGTCGCTTGGGCCGCCGGGAGAGTACGGGCCGGGGCCGCCGCACGGGCCGCCGATAATGGGTGGCTACCCGCCCACGCCCGCCCCGACCAAACAGCAGCCCAGCACCCTTGAGGCCCAGTACATGCAGCAGCAGAGCCAGCTATTCATCTTCACGACCAAGTTGGCCAACAAGGCCACCGAGGCCGTGCTGAACAACTCGCGACAATATCCCTCCATCATTGCCTACCACATGGCTCAAAGTGCGACGCGGAAATTCTTAGAGGTGGGTTTCACATATTTTAAACTTCCCCTGCTTTTTTAGCTGCCTTTCTCCTCACCGTCTCATTTCTAAAAAGATGAATGCTGCCTTCCAGAAAAACCCATACAAAATGAACAACTTTGGGCGGCAGTTCCAAGGGAACCCCAACTGGGCTCCGAATCCTGGACCGACGGGGAAGAAGGGCTCGAAAAGCTCAATGCAAATGCCAATGTCAGCGACGCCTCCGAATCAGGGGATGTCGGATTTCAATATGCACCAAGGCCCGCCACCCCCACCTTGGAACAATCCTGGAGGACAGGTGAGGACCAAATTAACATTCAAATCAATCTAGCTATTATTTCATTTTTTTGAATGATTTCCAGAAGGATTCACAAGGCTTTCAAAACTTCTACGACGGCCCTCCGTACTGCGGCTCGGGAAATCCCGGTGGCCCGATGTGCATTGGACCTCCTGGCCCTGGAGGACCAATGGGCCTGAGTCCTGGGCCGAACATGGAAAATAACTCAGGGCCGCCGAATTATTTCCCTGGAGGACCTCCCAACATGGCAGACAAAGTCAGGACGTGCAAAATCCCCGACTCTGATTTGACTCCCCAGCAGAGACTCCACAGGGAAGAACAACTGGCCAAGATGCGGAAGATGCAACAAATCCTTTTCCCTGAAAACGATCATCCCCACACCCCTGGCGATCAAAATTGCCCCATGCCGCATGACAACGTGGACGCGTACAACATGCCTGTGAGTCTATTTATCATTTGTTTTTGCAAATATGGAATTCGTGTTCATTGTGTGTTCATTGCTGGTTATTGTTAATGGCAATTTCGGGATTTCAGGGCGGTCCGGGTAATCCCGGCGGAATGGGCATGGAGTACATGGGCCCAGGAGGACCGCAGAGCAACAAAGGTCCAATGGGGAACGAGTGGACGTCGCCGTCGGGAGGATACTTCGAAGGCCAGCCGCCCATGAAAAACCTCGGGCCCCCAGGAATGGGGAATGGGCCGCGGGGGAAAGTTGGCGGTGGAAGTATCCCTAGTCCTGCAACACCCTTGACGCCTTCCAGCTCATGTGGTGGTCTTCCTCACAGGTAATAGCTTTAATATAATTATATATATATAATTGTGTACATATTGACGCTTTCCATAATAACGTTCCTCGCCGTCCAACCCAATGCATCGGAGTCTTGATTTGATTCCTTTTGTCTTAGGCCTTCTCCGCATTCGCCCATGTCCTCTGACCCCCTGTATTCTGGAGGTCACTACTACCCATCTGGCTACTACAGCCCCCAAGTTGGGCAAGTCCAAGAGAATTCCCCCACGGCCGCCGTCCAGAGAAAAGACTCCGAGAGTAGCAATAGTGAGGGAGGGAAGAGCCGGAAGGAAAAGTCTTCGTGTTCAATCTCCCCGACTTCCTCGGCTCCGCCGTCTGTGAAAGAAGCAAATTTGATGCCGGTGCCCTCGCCGCAGCAAATCCAATACCTCAACGTCTTCGAAGGCCAAGAACTTACAATACAAAAACAACCCAACGTGGGGCTCACGGACCCAAACGCCGACAACTCACCTGGGTAGGGATTTGCCAAATTCAAACTTACAAATCATTTTCTATATCTTATTGTTAGTAGATTGGCCCAATTCCATATGGGAATAGGGATAAAATGTGGTGAGGGGAAATGGTTTCATTTGTTGCTCTTTCACAGTTTGCCTCCTTCGAGTCTGGACATGAATCCTTCGACTCCGACTCTTGGTGGTCAGCAAAAACCTTCTCATTCCGCGCCGCCAACTCCCGTCTCCATGTCTTCGATGAGCAATCAAAAGCAAATGCCTGACATGTCTCTTTCCTCTAAGGTAGTTTTCGCGAGTCGAGGCCTCCGAGGCCATGCGACTCCTTTTTTACTCATCCCATTGTGATTTTTCCAGGGGAGACCAGGGAGCGTGGGACCTGTCGTTACGCCAAAAAACAGCACAACTCCGAATCCGAGTCCGCAAGGGCTTGATCGGAATTCCCAGCCTGGGACGCCTCTCCAAATGAACCTCGAGGGCATGAAAAATCCCGGGAACGGAGGTTTCGGTTCAGGGCTCCCTGGCGGAGGCCAACCAAGGCCTTGCGGGAACATGATGAAGCAAGGAATTCCCCTCGGCTTGGACTTCCACGAAGGTCAAGGGAAGGACGTGCCTTTGAGTCCAAACCAAGACCTTGGTCCTCCAGGGGCTAAGCCTGGCTTCGACCCAATCTCTTCAATGGTACAAATGAGTCAGCAGATTGGCGGGAATTCTTCGGCTCCGAATCCTTCCGGAAATGGGCAAGTTCTAATTGAATTTCTAAACTAACATTTCTACAAAGTTTGGATACTACTTACACCTATTTTACTAAAAATGCAGACTTTATCACGTTATTTATTTAACTTTTCTTTAGGTATTTCATTCCATTTATTCCATATATTTTTCATAATGAACAATTTAATTTTTAATAATTAGGATGGGCGGGAATGGTGGATTTGGAATGAACACCCCTGGTGGTCCACCAATGAATCCAAACATGGTCAATTTCAACACCTCGATGCACAGCGTCCAGGTAATTTTTCATTCCAATGCTAGCAAATAAATGAAATGAAGAAATTAGCTTCAACGTAGAAAGTGGGGAATTTGAGCATTTGCGTGATTTCAGAACGTGGATGGGGGAATGGCGATGGGCGGGCCGCAGACGGTGAACAACACCTATGTGAATGCCACAATGACGATCCAACAAATGAACATTCAAAACATCCCGCCGTACATGAACCCTGGGGGCAACATGGGGCCGATGAACCATGGCATGGGCGGGCACATGGGTCAGAACATGGGCCCGATGAATCAAATGTCGCACATGGGCCCGATGGGTCCTGGCGGCCCGTCGATGGGCCCTCAAGGTCCACCAGTGCCTAACATGCAGCAGCAAATGGGGCCTGGGCCGCCGATGGGGAATCCCATGGGTCCGCAGCTAGGCCCCATGAGCTCCATGTCCATGGGCGGCCGCGGCGTGGCGCCTTCGCCGCAGATGTATGGCAATCAACCGCCACGGCTCGGCCAAGGCGTCCGGAACCCGCAATACAGAATGCCGCCCAATCCCAGCGGCCCGCGGGCCTTCGGCGGCACGAACATCCAAGTGAAGCCCAATGCTCCGAATACAATTCAGTACCTTCCAGCTCGCCCGCCCCCGCCCCACAATCAACCCCAAATGTGCTCACAATCGAACGTGATGTCTGGGCCGCCGGGGCCGAGATCCGGCCCGAACCTCGACTTTCTCCAGAGATACACCAACCCGAACCCGGGCCCAGTCGTGAACGTGAACATGGGGGTAAGTTTGCTCTTCTAGGAGCTTCTCTCTGCTCCAAGCTTGCTAAAACGGTTTCTCATGGCCTCTCTCTTGCAGATGAACGTGAACGTGAACATGGGTGGGAGTCGAATGGGATATCCGGGCGGCGGGGGGCCGCCAGGCGGTCCCTGCGGCCCCATGCGCGGTCCGCATCCGGGCATGATGGAACCCGGCCCGCCGGGCAACCCCCAACTCCCCCCCTCAATGATGAGCCAAGGCGGGATGAAGGGGCCTGGCGGCGGCGTGTCCTACTTGGGCGGCCCCGGGCCGCCGACCTCCCCCACGTCTGACCCCTCCTTCCATCACTTCCAACAGCGGCTGTACGCCACTGGAAGCAACAACGGGAACCGCGGGCCCATGCAAGGAAACCTCCAAACCAACCCCAACAACCCCAATCCCAACCAAGGGTTTTTCAAGTGAACATTCGTCAAGAGTTGTAGAACGAAAAGGTTCGTGAACTGGTGCAATAATCTTCTAATACTTATGAACAAATATCTATAGAACTTAACATTACTTAAATTACAAGGTTTTGAATGTACATAGTTGGAGTAATTGTAGGTTTAGTGGTCGTCTTGAGAACAAACCCACTCATCACACGATACTCTCTCTGACTCTTTCGATACAAACAGATACATGGCTAATAAGTATATTTATATATCTTGGTTAGATGGAAACCTATTTGAATATTTGATTTCTCCTTGCTTCACTTGGAAGTCCAAGTGGACGACTCTACCGTATTTACATACCTATTACTTGATAATCAAATGGCCTTCTGTTCAATTGTGGCTTTCGACTCAAATACCGCGACAAAGATCCCCTTTACATATTTTTTCAACTCATGACTGATGATTGGAGAGAAAGCAAAAGCCATAAATCTTTAACCGGTAATTAATTATACAATCAATTAATAAGTATGTAAAGTAATAGCTTGCTTCTCAGGAGAAAGTCTTACATATTTTCATACTCAATTCAAAATCCTTTTTAACAACAATGATTTTTCTTGACCTTCAATTCTATATAGCCATAGCCCAGCCCTTCGTTGGGAAACTTTTGAGATCAATTTATTTTATATCTTGAAATTGGACATTTCCATTTGATTTGAAGAGTGTCGTGTGGGATTGTGGGCATTTGCGAGCCACAACTCGCGTTTTTATTTATTTCACAAAGTTTGCTATTCAGGAGTTCTTGAAAGCGAGCCATCTTAGAAAGTGCACATTTTTTAAATCTCAAAAAACAAGAAAGAAGTTCTCGTTTTATATATGATATGAAAGCCAATGGCATGAGAATACTTTTATTAAAAATTATATTTTACTTTTAGGAATTGTAGCCAAATTGAGTTCAACTCAAAGTGCATTTATGTATTATTATTTATATATTCAATTGTACATCTGTTTGTATGCATAACTAGTTAAAAACAAAGATATTTATTTACTCAGATGCAAATAATGACAGAACGATCAATTATATTGTGAGTGAGCGTGGACGAGGGAGTTGAGTTCGAGACTTATATGAAATAATTACATGTTTAATGATCACTGTGTCTGTTCGTCGCCTCCTTTCACACTGACTCAAATAGAAGCGGAGTTTTATTAAATTGATTCATATGATATAACAAGACTAATGATATATGTAGCTTAGTTGAAAAAGGACACTGACAAAGAGGATTTCTTTTTTGCATTTGATTTATATTTTATCTAAAAGGATTTAATGTGTACATTTTATTTTTTAGTTCTAGCCCATTGTATGGTAAGGCTATGATTTAAATCTGACGATAATACTGAAATCATAAGCGGTGTGGTCAAAAAGGTTTTAATTCCAAAAGTACTCATCTCGTCGTCGCTTTCCCCAATTCAAATTATTAATATAAAGAATAACCAGCATATTCATAGCCTGTAAATAAATATATTTAGTATGTTCTTGTGTGAAAATAATTAGTGAGTGCGAGAGTGAGTGTGGGGGGAAGGAGAGGTGAATGCCAATCTGTAAGATGAGTTTCATTTCGGCGGTTTGTTTTTTAGCGGAGCACTTTTGAACCAAGAGGATGTGCGTGTGTGTCTTTGGATCCAAGTGACAATTTGACCAGCGGCACCCTCGCTGTTTCATAATAACTAATGGATGCAATAACTTTCATATGTGGATTCTCTTTCACGAGAGCAACTTTTGAAAATAGTGCATATTATAATAACAGTTATAATTTATATAAATATATTTAAAAATCGTGATTGAGCACATTTATTATTCTTATGAGTTTCCTTTGGACTGGTGTTCTAATTGGGGTTTTTGATCTCTTTGGACCTTCTGATCCAATAAAGAACTCCAACACACATGCACACACACTCGCACAGCCTCTTGGGTTTCCCTGGACGTTCCGAGATTTTAGTACAATTTTGACCTTCTTCGGTATGAAATAAGCTCAATATTTTATATTTACCTTTCGCTACAAAACACAATTGA
Source organism: Neelides sp. FZ-2019 (assembly GCA_009869795.1). NCBI lineage: Eukaryota > Metazoa > Arthropoda > Collembola > Neelipleona > Neelidae > Neelides > Neelides sp. FZ-2019. Next base: position 12,427 of record VJMY01000125.1, read on the forward strand.
AATTACGAGAGTATGAATGATTCATTGAGGAAGACTGTCTCGTGTTAACTCGGTTTGAGCCACGTAGTTAAGTAGGGTAAGGAGGATTGGATACATGGATATATTTATATTTGCGTAGAAGTCAAGACAATTGAGACCCTTAACTCTTTCTTCAGTGTTTCCACGCAGGTGACTTCAAGACTTCTTGGCCTCTACTTACAATTAAATGAATCAAATCTCCTCTGGGAGTCTCTGTGAGGGGAAAGTCCCCTTTTGGACTCGGGAGGGCCTACAAGGGGGAAGTACATAAATGTTTAGGATTTTTTCATCAGAGGGACACGTGCAAAGACGCACTTTTGTTACATAAGAAATCATTTATATTTATTCATTTGAGATTTTTAATATAAGAGTGATGGATATTTTATTCATATATTTGATGAGAATTAGGTGTGTTGTCATTGTGTACGGAGTTTGTATGAGTAGCCGAAAAATGATGTGTGAAAGTGAACTAATAATGTTAATTGTAACTTTGACTCTCTCTGAGCTGCCAGATTACTTATTTTAACTAAACCTATTGTACGAGACTTTTTGTTGATGTTCTTGTAATGTAGGTGTGTAGAAACAATTGTATTTTTCTTAAGACTTTTAAGAAGGATTTCTAGAGGAGCTTCATTTCCTATAATGTGGATTTCTTATAACTAAAAGATATTGTGTTTGTTATTAACTTCAATAGTGTTTGATGGCAGGTGGATTCATTTTCACTCATATATGTTTAAATTTTGTGCCATTGAAATAAATTTTACAATCTTACAAATCATGAATTTTTTATTGCATACACATTAACTGTATAATATAATAAAATAATAATAGTAAGGAGAATAATTTCTGTATAACTTAACTGTATATATATATATATTTATAGATGTTTCAAAGATGAAGGGAAGAAGAGTGGAAAGCAATTGTCATTGGATGTATGATGACATTAGGGCACTGTGGAGGAAATCTTCACAGTCCCTTTCAAGGGTTCTTCTTCCGGGTGAAGAGCCCCTTGAACCGCTTCCATAAGCTCTTCTTCTTGGGGAGGCTCATGCCCGGATGCATGGTGGCTGACCTGGGCATCCAGGCCATGTCTGCCGCCTCTTGGTGGCATGTTGGCAAGGCAGGCATGGACCCAAGAAGCCGCTCACCTTTAAAAACAAAGTTTTATGATTTCCAATTAAATATTACATGTAGATTATAATAGAATGAAAAATGCGGAGATAGTTAAGTCTTGCTAATTTACCATGATGAGCAGGGGTACTTTCATCCAACGAGTCTTGGGAATTGCTGATTGCGATCGGGCGCACGGTGTTGTTATGGCCCCTTCTATTCCACTCCATCGATCCGCTCAGCACCCTTTACAGTCAATTTAAAATATTCATTACATATTCGTTAAATATAATTTTTAAGATTCATCCAATTTCCGTGTAGAATAAAAAGTTTTAATTTACACATATAAGCATTTTGAATGTTTTTATTACCTCATCGTCTTGCACTGCTTATTTAAGCTCGAAGTGCAAATTGGCCCCTGACCAACCATGACTCCATCGACTCTCAACTGCGCTTCGACCTAACATGGAAAATGATCAAGTAAGTCGTAATTCTTCTAATTTATAAATAATTATTCGATAAATTAATTATTTTACTTCCTCGTCGAAGACTGGGTGGAAGTACGAGTCGAATGGGGCCACTGGCGGTTGGTCCTCCCCCTGCAAATGCAGTCACAATTACTTTTTCATTTCAACCATATCAATTTAATAGACTAATGTATAAATTGATTTTAATTAATATATTCTTACAAAGAAAGCCCCAAGGATTTGTTGGTCCACTTCATTGAATTTCTCCTCGGCTTTCTCCTTCTCGCCCTCCTCGACCTTAGCCTTCTCGTCGTCTTCGGCCTTCACCTTCTCGTCGTCCTCCTTCTCCTCAGCTCGCTCGCCTTCAACAGTCAAGATGTTATCAGCTTCTTGGGCTTTTCCAGTGCTTTCAGCACTTGATGTGTTGGCTGAAGACACTGGCCCTTCGTCCGATATTCCCCGCTCCACCTCGGATAACGGCTATCAGAAATTAAAATGCATAAACCCTAAACTCAGGAGTAATGATTAAACAAGTAATTTAACTTCTCGTACCTCATCATTGAAGCTCCCGAAGTGGAGGGTGAGAGTCTTCAGGGAAGCCGAAGAGAATCGTTTGGAATTCCCGGTGACGAAGCTCCAACCCTATGTGCAACACAATTACAATTAATTGTAATTCAAATCATTCTACTAAGGGATACCATATCGAGGGGATAAGGGTCATTTATTGTAGGTTTTGAGTCTGATGTGCTTACCTCGAGCCGAGATGCTCCTTCTTCGTCATCAATGATGATGGGGCTGGAGGCCCTTTCAACCAACTCTACCCTGCTGCTGACGATATCGTCTATCGGGCTCGTGGACCGATTCGTGACCCAATCACCACCGAGGAAAATTGGGCTGGAAGCTCGATCCGCCACTCTAACACCTTGGGTGCTGGCAGCACAAACGGCTCGGCTATGCTCCATTCCTTCCTCGAGTTGAAATTTTGAGGGGTCGAAGTCGAGGTGAAATTGACCCTGGGTGGATGGAGCAGGGTTTCGTTGGTGAAGTTGAGGGTCCGAGTCTGAGGACGCTGCCGTTCTTTTGCTTGCCAAATCTCGGCTCGATCTTTCCTTGCCTTTCACAAAAGGAATGAAAAGCGCGATGCTCTTCTTTGTCCGACCGTTCTCAGACCTCAAACCGGCAACAGAGTTCTTCGATGCGCCTCCTGGCTCAAGATGTCCTAACCCTTTCGGATCGTGGCCGTGCGAAGGAACTTTTTGCACATGATCAGGAGACTCGAGTGACAAGTCACGAGATTCGGAAGGATCCTCCTTCATGTCTCTCCAGTGAGTGAGAGAATCTCCCTCTTCCAAAATAATGGCAAGTTGATGGTCGATGAGCTCAGACTCGTCGTCGAGCGAGTCATCGGAGAAGAATTCCTCATGGTCGGGGTCAATTTCCTCGTGGGTCGCGAGTCGCTTCAATTCGTCGATCGTGAACGTTTCGTTCCCGATCATTTCCTCGGGCCATTTGAGGAAATTGGCTTCGGTTCGATTAATCATGCTCAAGTAACCATCGTCGATTTCAATCAAAGCTCGATGAATCGCCATGGGTGGAGTGGACGGGAGAACCGGAGGAGTCCGATGCGGGTTTTCCCCTTTGTTTTTCACTAGCTCCTCTCCTGTGTTGGTCTTTAGGAGTTTCTTGAAATTGTTCTTGGTAAAAGTTCCAGATCCGAGGCTTTTGTATCGGCCGGTTCCTGGTCTCTCCGAATTTGTATGACCCGAGGTCTCCATGGGTTTCCTAGCATTGTTGGGAATGTACGAGGCATCGCGAGGATTTTCGGACATTTCTCTTATCACATCGTTTGACTCGAAGAATTTGGCATTGTTGGGGTCTCCCGAGGCGGATTGAAACTCTCGGTCTGGGAAGAGCGGCGAAACGATGTCAAACACGTTCCCGATTCTCTTCCGATGTTTATTGTTCCGATTGTAGGACATTTCCTCTTGCAAGTCATCTTCTTGGAGACAGATCGGACTCGTTTTTCGCAATGACCGAGGAAGATTTTGATCCGAAGGGAAACTCCAAACTTCCTCGCGTCTCGCCATCAAATCCTGTATTAACGACTTGATCTCCGTGGATCTCATGGAACGGGACGAATCCGGAGATTTCGGGCTCACTTTTGGAAAAGATCCTCCACTCGTCAAGGTTTTTGATTTCTCAGATTTTGACTTGGCCGAGGTTGGAATTCTCCTTGACCCGACCTTGGGGCTTTTGGGGAAAAGAATCCCGTAGCTCGTGCCGTTCTTGGAGGTTGTGAAAAGTTCAGTCTGGATTTTAATCATTTCATTTCCCACTTTCTGACTAGTCGAATTGTTCTCTGTTGACCTTTTCTTCCTCCCTTTTCCCGAGTGACTCTTGGGAACGGCGAGGCCGGTGGAGGGTTTCTCCGTTTTACTCCACCCGAGCGAGTCGTCGAATTCAGCTATCACGTCATCCAAGACAGAGATGCAATTCAGGATATCATCACAGCTGAAATTCCATACATTATAATTAATTACTTGGCTCATTTAAACAAAATAAACGCTTTCTAATTAATTTATTATATTAATTAGAAATAACTTTTTAATGGACTCTGAGTATAAGAAAATACAAGGTATTTAAATTGTGATGTTTATGTATAAGAGAGATATGTATTAGATAACACAATCTCTCGTTCAATTCACTGAACATCTACTATTTTATATACATACCATATACGTAGGCAATATAGGCATGTGTACCCAAGTCATATAGGATATGAATGAGCCAATAAGTTGATCGTTCTTATCTCAAATCATGGAGAACACGACAGCTCTGATAAGATTCTGAATTTAAAAATGTTTCGCCCCTTTGAAAATCATACTAGGTATACGAAATATAAATATGTAGTTTAACATATAGGTATATCAAGAATGAGGGTGAATTGATAAAATTGCATTAAAAAATCTATATCATCATTTCAACCCAATTCTATTTGACACGACATTAAGGAACGAGAAAGACATACATGTGTGATTTTGCTTATGAAGCCTCATAAATAAAAACTATCTGTTTACAAAAACACACAAGTTTTAAAATTGAATGTGCGGAATTTCTCATTCGTACCATATGTAATGTATGATGAGTCGATGACATGAAAGTTCAACACATGTTTCAATTTTTTTTATTCATTTATATCCCTTTAATGCATACATTTAATTATATAGATAAATACTGTATGGGATACAGATTCGAATGTTTATGAATTGAACAAAGTTCATATACCTAATTAGTATAAATATTTATTCTCCTTTAAAGTCAAATCCTTCCATTTGCTTTTTTGTCCCATCAAAGACTTCAAAATTCGAATGTGTTGAAATGCGGAATTTGACTCCAGTGAACATCCCCACCAAGAAGAGGAATCCTAAAAGATTACCGCTCATTGTTAAACTCGCATCCATTCGAGAGAAAAAAGAAGGAAATCTGTTTTATGAACCAGAGCCGTCCATATGTGATCTCACCATACACTACACATAAATACATATGTTAAAGCACTTAAGTATACAGAATATTTCACGTGTGTTACATGGCAACATAAATGTATATTATTTATATGAAAAGGCGTCAAGTTTTTTGAAGTCAGTGGAACACTTGCTATTCCTTTTATGGGCTTGTGCTCTAGAAACAATTTTTGTTGGGCCAGAGAGCAAAGCGTCGTCGTTCGTTGTATGTTTAAAAGGAACAAGGATATGGCTTACGTGTATTTATGTTTGTACATACATTTGATGTATGTATAGCTCTGGCGAGACGGGGTGTGAAATGTCGTCAGTTCCTTCGAGTCACATTAGCATCCACAAGCTAATTTCTCTTCAACTCCCAGTCCTTCACCTCACCATGGCCGTGTGAGTGAGACGGAAATGAACCGCAAGATCTGAGGTGAAGAATCCCAACATACTTCTCACCCACATCCTCAAAACACACCTTTCGAGGCTCACAACACTCACTTTGGCACTTGCCATTGAGGAAAAGGGGGAAATAAAAGGAACGAATCTTTCAACAACCAGAGAAACACACCAACTCTAAAATTAAACCAATTGACCAACACGAGTTCTTGACATTCTCGCCATTTAATTACTTTGTGGATATCCCATGTTGCCTAGCTATGCAAAAAGATGAATTTGAGTGTTTGCTTACAAAACATAGAACGGATTTTGAATTGTGATTCAGTGTGAGAATGGAAGGATGGGAAGATGCTTATTTATGACATAGCACGATTTCGGATTTAAATATGGGATAAAAAGGATGAACTCTCCGGGTTCATTGTTCCAAAACGTCGTACATGGAGAAGTTTGAGCTGGGAGTGATTTAGGAATATTAATTGTCGAGGGACACATTTGTGGGCGGGAGTGATGAATGTGAGGTTGAGGAAGGGTCATGTGGATTTCCTTATGGATCACCAACCTACTTTCTCTCCTCCTACTCACAGGGATTCATTCGGCTTCTTCAACTCCCATCGTCATCGTCCCTTGCTTGGAATAGACATTCACATCTCCATGTCACTCCTCGCTCACACTCAACTCGCAAGTTTTAAAAAATATCCAGCTTCAATGCCAGAGAATCTATTGGTGCTTACTGTGGGGAGATCTTGAGAATTTTTTCACTCAATAATAAACTTAACCAATTGGATCTCAATTCAATCAATTCATTGATTTGAATTAATTACTGACTTGTAGATTTCTCGAGCAGTCAATATGCTTATAAATTTATAATATAATACACATACTCCATATTATTATCTACCGATTTAAGCAATAGGTTATATGTGTACATGTTTGTATTGTGCTTTTTTGGTTCATAAAATCATAGATTTGCTTTTTAAAATTTCTGGTCAATCATTTAGAAGGTGCGAATTGAATTTTGTTTTCATAAACACTGTATATATACCACACGAAACGTAAGTAAGAAAAGGCAAGTGTGTTTTTATCATTTTTTGTATTTATTTATCATTAATGAATATTTCATCTGGGTAGCTTTTAAATAATGTATAATAATTTGCTTGTTAAAGACATTTCAAGTTGTTCATGAAATTCTAATTGTGCAAGTGAATATGAATGGTCGATAATATAAAGAATTGGGTTTGTGAATTTGTGGCTCCTCTGATATCATATTTACATGAATAATTCCACATGGTCATTAAGTTTTCTTCTCCGCCCGCAGACTCGAAGCACACGGAGATGAGAAGTTTACCAAAGAGAAAAACGCATTTATGGCTAAATATAGAAATGAGAGATTTATAATCTCAAACACTCCACGTGGAAAAATTCGAGAATCTCTCGTCAATTATTCCCTGTTCTCGATACCGCCTTCACAAATGCATTTTTTATCATATAGACCATATAGCCATATGTGTCCTTATATGAGTCCACATACCTATTCCATTACATACTTGGCTCACATTCAGCCGATACTTTATTACTTGCGTTAGTATTTGGAGTCTCCTACATATGACAATATATACCTAAAACCATCTGCCTCTTTCTCTGATTCCAAAACTATTTAGAAATAAGGTTTCATCTCTTCTCTTCAAATTGCATCTTCCCTTTCAATTAAATGCATTTTCCTCCACTTGATATTTGTATCATATTATATTTATCATATTATATTTATCTAACTCGTTCATACACTTGTGCAAGAAGAAAAACTTACAAAGGATCTTTTTTGCTCCAAGTTCCCCCGTCATTATTGTCAAGAGGACGCGTGAGGTCCTCCTTTGTTGTCCGGCATTTCATTTGCGGCATCTTCTCCCAAACCAGAGCTCTTCTCACAAACCCACTTCCATTTTCACAAAAATTCTCAGAAATGATCTCAAATATACCAATAATGTATTATTAATCACATCATATCTATCCACTTAATTCAAAAGTAAAATCTAAAGAGAACTTCCACTTTCAAATGTCTCACTCATTTCGCTGGGCATGAAACTCTAATTTACAATTGACTTTTTAGTTATACGTAAAGGGTCAAGTAATGAGTACCGTGTAATAATAAATGTTATTTAGAATTCTGTTTTGATTTGGTCTTCGTGTCCTTGTAGATTCTCAGCTGGCAGTTGAGCTCGTCGCAAGGAATCGTGTTGGGAGAGTGAGGAAGGGAGGTTGGGCTCGTTGGATGCGACTCCGAAGACTGGAAGGATTCTTCCCAAACCCACTAAGAGAGAAGAGGAGGAACACAATTGGGGATGAGGGAACAAAGGAACGTCGTCTCCTCCATCAGCGACTCCTGCCTTGCCCCTATCACGATAATGTGGAGTGGCCCAGGACTCTTCACCTTTACTATATCTATTAGTTCTATGTATTCATTTCCAATTCCGTCTGTACGGGTACAGATGTACAGAGATCATGAGATACCTATTTATTATGTATGTAACTACTTTTAGTAGCTCAAAACAATGGGATGTAATTTATAAAGACGCAATGGCGGATTGAATGGGCATTCTTTTTGAATTGCAAACATCTTTAACTTCTACTCGCTTCCTTGAGTTTTCACAACAGTTTGAGTAAAAGACGGTTCTTGGTAAAAGTGTCCTAAAGTATCTAAAAGACTCAAGACGAGGGAAAGATTAAAGCCAAAAAGAGATTTTTTATTCTTAAGCTTTGTACAATTTACTTATTTCTTATCAGTTATAACTTCAATATTAGTTCTTACTAATCTTATAAGAATACACTTAGGACTAAATAAGGCTTATTGAACTATTTGTTTTTTTGAGGCTTAAAGTCAGGTAATGAAAATGGGATTTAGAAACAACGCTGTTTACCTTCTTAAATCAAACGGTTCCCTTAAAGTGTTAAATGAAAATTTTGTGCATTTAATAATATTTTATTATTATTTTCTTTCAATTTGCACATCATGAAGAAAAGGATGTTTTAAATCTACATGGATAGCCTTGGGGCGTATTATCTCTCTTCAGTCCGTCATCTTTGGGCATTGTGGGTGTTTATTGAAAAAAGACACTTTGGATGTTACACTAAGCCAGATATGGATCTCATCTGACTAATTTCCCAGTCAGCTTTACTATTATTTGACAATACGTAATGATAATAAGTACGTAATCTGTTCGCGAAAGAAGTTAAAAAACTGAGTTCTCATTTCCATACGTGCGAAGACGTGGGCAAGCCAAATATGGGCATGAAGAACTCGAAAAGTCTCGTGAGAGAAACTTGAGGGATTATTAGCTTGGAGTCTCTTGTCCATTATACTTATTATATTTTATAACTTCACCGACGCTTCTCTACTTGGCCTCTTGGAATAAATTTGCCAGGATGATTTGGGAATTCTCTGGGAATTGTCGTGGATTGGATTTTGCCAAACCCCACGAGTCTTCATGACTCACTCATTGGATGAGAATTCTGAGTGACATTGTGAGTCACGGCGAGCTTCTGCCCCACGATCAGATAATCCGAACAATGCGAATCTCCTCTTTTGCAAATCTCATCACCGTTGACCTTTCATTACTCTACTTTCCTCTCTGGACTCCTTGAGGGATTCATCCATTTATTATATGGCCAATTCCTCCTTAATTTCACGACTTCATTGGAATTAAAGCCTTTTGGGCCTTTTATTAGTGTCGCAATGAAATAATAAATATTTTTAATTCAGTCCTGTATTTATTATCTAGAAACAATTCAATACAATTTGTGCAGATATGGCCAGGTTGATATATAAGGCTCTAAGCGCTTTCCTTTTGCTTACACGGAGTTGCAATGGAGAATATTGGTAATAATGAGAAGATAAATTCTTTAGAAAGCGGTAAATTTTGGAAGATAATCTTGCTGCGTTGGGGCCTAGCATTAGTTAATAGCTCAGCTAACATTGTCAGCGTTAGTTGAGGCGAACAATGAGAAAATACATTATGTATGTTGTTGAACGTTGACAATTCCTTATTTGATCCTTGATCCCAATGTTCTAAATGGTTCGTTTATTTAATGTTTCTTTTATCGTATTTACAATTAGTTGATTTTTTCAATTTATTATACCTTAGCGCCTCATCATTAAAAACCAAAATGTGAATCGGAATAGTAACAATGTTCGAGAGTGAAATCCTTACGCGTATCAAATAAACAACTTGTTATCTGAACATCTCCGTCGTTTCAAATTTCTTTCTCGACCAAAAGACTTAAAGACTTACATATATAGACGATATACTTGTAATAAATATTTTCCATGTTAAGAGAAACTCGAAGTGGAAGCCTTTAAAAGTCTTTATGAATTTCCCTTGTTCAAAACAGCTCGGCCTTGATTTCAAATACTTTACCTATATGAGAAGTATATGTTTTTTATTGTTTATTTACGCCAACTACTCAATTTACTAGGTATATATACACCATGTACTATGTTTAAACTTCTTAAAACAAATATTATTTGTATAAGGAATAGCCACAGCTATGCTCTTTCTATATACTAGTATATTAGAAACACTAATTCTTAAAAATGTCTACGTTTTTATAGATATGATATATTTATCAATTATCATATAATTTCATTGTCAATATTTAGTCATTTCATATATACAGAAGTATTTACGCATTTATAGAGTAGTTTTTAAAAAATTGGAAATTCATGAGTAATAGTTTTATTGCTATACTATAGCACTTATTAAGGTGCTATAAAAGACCATTAGTTTCTGTCTCTTCATTTGAGCGAGACTTAAAAATGAATTTCATCCCATATGGCAGAACCATTAAATTTCCAAATAAATATTTTATTTCTAAAGTTCATTAACTATACTAACTCTCGTTGGAAATATTTATGCCCTTTAATCGAGATCTAATTATCCGATAGTTTCAGTCACTCGTCTTATCAATAGGAACGAATGCGAACGAGGAAATTAAAGGAAATGAGTAATATGTCCAAGTCTGTACAAACGCCTTCTTATATGTGAGCGGAGTCTTAAGAGATGTATTAATCATCTTTCATCTTTATTGAATGTTAATAGACGAGACACTTTTTAGATTATCCGATGATAGTGAACAAGGCGAGCAATGTTCAGGCTCCTTTTGAGGAGTTTTATTCACAAAGTCATATATATATACCTACTTACATACATAGGTACATTTTACGTATCTAATATATAGGTTCATATATTTATTTATATATCAATATGTATAAATTGTTAAATACATAAATAATTATATACGAGTAATAATGCACAGATATTTTATATTCTTTAAAGTTTATTTCTCGAACAGTGTGATTATTAGTTAAGTATTTATTTATATGCTTAGAATCATATGTATTGATTATACTATAACTATTATTGTATGTATGTACGTATTAATAGTGTGTCTTACTTATTTCCATATATGGAATTCTTTCAATACAAAATATTTCAATGAGGATTTTCACATCAGTCAGTTAGATTCTCAAAAATGCTGAAGCATGAAGGGAGCTGAAGGTACAAACTTCTGTGTGTATATGTGTACTGTGTACCCATGTGTAATGTACCTATACTTATATATAAGTTTATGTTCTCATCATTTCCTCTGGGTAAATAATGAATAAATTACTGAATTCTGTATTGGAAGTTTTTGAGCATTTCCTCCTTTGGAGGCTCCTGTGCTCTTGTCGACCAAAGAAGTGATGGCGAGTGACGGCGAGCTTCCCCACGGGGCTTCAAACGTCGATGTCGAATTAGGAAAAGCGGAAGTTCCAAATGGATTAAATGGCCCTTCTCTTCCTCCGCATATTTTCATCGAGAGTAACGAAGTGAGTTGGCGAGTTTCTTCCCGTGTCAAACTCATTGTCAACACCAGGATGTTCAACATGGCGATTATATTTAGGTCTCTTCAATACGGGAATTCCCCTCGGTCGAATCTTCCTCCATTTCTGGAGTTCTCAGGTGAGAAAATATTATTTTTAAATTACCTTTTTATATTCTTACTGTGCATATGCTAAATAATGAATTGTCAATCATTGACGATGAGAGTGATCTGTTAACAAATGGCGAGCGTTTGATTGTCAGGTATTCTAAACGGATCCTTGGACCTTACTTGAAGCTTCTTGGCGTCATGGGGATGAAACCGATCGCAATGGATTCCGCCGTCTTGTGCACGTTCTCGCTCTTCCTCAACAAATTGTACTTGGTCTTCGTCATGGTTCTCCTTTTGGGTGGATACGTTCTACAATATTTGACTTGCTACCGGTAAGTAGAAGAGGAGACTAATTTTACTATTTATCTTACGTATATAGCTAGCTATATATTGGCTACATTTTTGCAAATATTAATCAACCAGGTTAGCCACGTGAACTTATTCGCCTTAATGATAACTAAATGTGTGTATATGTATGTGTTAGAGACATTATTCTTGTTAAGATCAACTCTAAAATTTTAATGAATTTTCTTAATAATTTAAAATGAGGGGAGATTGAGGAAAGTGTATTGTTTTGAGGCGCGATCGGGGTTTCTCGTACGACTCCATGGAGATCAAGGGACCAAAGGATAGTTTTGGGTTTGGGTCAAACATCTGCGAAGGGAATCCTTTGTTCACTCACGTTCTCCCATCTCTCTTTCACTTCTCGTCCTTCCTCTACATGGTTTACCTCTACCGGTTCAATGAGGACGAGCAGCTTCAAAATCTTATGGAAAGAGTAATTGCGTAAAATTTAAAGTGAGATCATTTAAATGTATACCTAATCAAGTTGAGTATAATAAAAATAAATAACTCAATTTCTCTTTTCTCGAGCGAATATTAATAGTGGAATATAATTAGAAATTGTATGGAGTGAAGTTAGTTAACTGAGTTCCAACCAGGTTTTCAATTTATTTGTCAGGTTTTCATCCAAGCTGCTCATGCTCATGGGAGCTTCAATCACCAACGGCGGCTTTTCCGCACGTTCCAAAGGCTCATCATCTTCTCGGGAAGTTGGGTGATCCTCTCAGCGGCCGCTCAACTCCTCCAGATATTTATGCAACGCGTGTTCGTCAACGTGTGGCTCACTCTTGGGTTAGGAGGACTTGTTTGGATTTAAATCTCGGCCAACACTGGCGGAGCTCGCGGCTGACGGACTGGAGGGTTGAGTGCCAAATGTCTGTAAATACAGGGAGGAGATGCACGTGGTGGTGGTGGGCGCTTTGGCTCTTTTGACCTCGTGGCAAGACGCCGTGGAAGTGACGGTCATCATCAGCTTCTGCATCCACTGCCGGTGCATCGCCCTCTACCTCGACCTTCTCCAAGACAGGGTTCAACAGCACTCGATCTCACTCATGGAATGCATCAAGGTACGACACAATATGGAGCATTTCATTATATTTTATTACAATTGCTTTTTATTCCAATTAATTAGGAAAATATAATCACTTTGAATAAAAATCACTATTTTCATACATCCTCTCTTTGCTTTTTAGATTCTTTAAAGTAATTTATTTAGCTTAGGTCAATTTAGCATAATTACCATTGAATTTTTTGACGCTTCTTTTCATTTCGTTGCTTTGAAGGAGATCGGCGAGGTGCGTAAGCTTTTGAATTATGTAAACTCCGACTTGGGTCTCGGCGTGAGTCCGCTGATTGTGCTCAACGGGACCTTGTTCGTGTCAAGTCTGAGCTACTTGATTCGAAATTGGAGGAACTCGAGTGAAATGATCTCCCTCGGAATGACCGCCGTCCTCTGGGCCTTCTTGTTTCTCCTTCCCATTCTCATGGTTCGTGCGGTTTCCTCCGCAGCTCCTCCGAATTACATTTGTTTCCTCCAGGCCTCCAAGCTCTCAACTGCTGCGAGGCAAGTGAGCGACTTGGGCCATTTGGTGAGGATGCGACCGTTTGGCTACCAAGAAACTCCGCAGACCGACCTCGACTCCTTCCTCCTCTTCGTCTCCACGTTGAAGATGGAGGTGAAGATCGGTGGGGTGCCCGTGGCAGCTGCCGCCCTCGCCCTCACATTTACTCTCGTCGCATCTGCCGTATTCGTTTGGGGACTAGCATTTTCTCATTGACATATAACTACAATTCCCACATGACTATCGACGACTTAGTTCTTTTTCAATTTACTAATTTAATTCTTCATTTCCTCACCTCACTCCTTTAATCATCTACATAAGTTCTAATTGTAAGTACTTATAAAACTTATTACCTTACAAGGCATTTGAAATGCTGGGTTTCTTCATGATTCGGACAATTGACCCAAACAAATCCTCACTAGACTGAATAATTAAATTTACAAAGAATATATGTATTGTTTGTGTTTTTAAATATTTAATATAATTAATGTTACACAATTAAATTGAGTATATGTAAAACAAATTACTTAGCAAAAAATTGAAAGAAATTATATAAAGATAAGAATACTTTAAGGATTCGTTGTTGATACATGATTAGAATAATCAATTACATGTCTAAAAATATGTTGCATTATCCTATATATGTATTAAAGATTTAATTAGGTAAAAGTGATTTCTAATTGATGAAGGAAAATAACTTTATGACACTTGTAATTGTATTGTATGTTACGTTGTTACTACGTATGAGCTGTCGTGTCATTCATTAATAAAGGTTTAATTGCTATATTTTTGATTACATAACGTATGTTATTACATGTAGTTTACATCTTTAACACACTATAGGTATAACGGTATAAGTATAAATATTATTATAGGTATCCATCATAAATAGCTGTGTATTTCATTTGATCCTGTAGGAAGGAAAAGTTGCTGGAGAAAAGGAATTTCAAATAAGTTTAAAATGTATAAAGATGAAAAAACTCTTTTGGTCTCTCAGTGCATTGATGGGCTTTAAAAAAATTGTTTTAAGCTCAACAATTTCCTCACAATTACAATTTTTCCAAAGCTGATGAAAGGAAGCGAAAGTGGAACAAAGAAAGTAGAAAACCAATATGACTCGCCCCATTCACACACATTCCTCAGAGTCTCGGCTTTTCCCCAAATTAAACTTTGCTTTCATTGGCAATTGCCAACTTCAACCTCATTTTCAACTATTTTTCAATCCCCAAAGCAGTCAACGGCTTTGGAAATAAAAACGAACCAAATTCCCCAATAATTCATAATTCCCGCCCAGATCACATTTCCTCGCCGTCGCCGGCTCTTTCCCCAATAATGCATTGCAAGCCATGTATGTATGTTATGTCGTTGGTCTCGCTATAAATCCCGGTTGTAAATTCTTAATTCTTTTGTCCAATGATTCCAATGAGTGTTGGGTGGCAGTGCATGCTGTAAGAATTGGCAAGCGTCCTTTGAGTTGACTCAGGCAGGTGGAAGAGAGTGGGGATTTATTTTTTGTCCCCGACCGGGTGGCGTGGGTCAAAGGAGCTCCAGAGTTTTTCGGAGTTGTGTGTGGTTGTGTGCAGCAGGCGCAGTGGTTCTGAGGCCTTACAGAACGCAGCCTCCCTTCCGTGGAGATCCGTCAAGGCGCCGTTCCCCGCCGACTTCTGTCTCTTTTTCCCCACGGAGGCCAAAGGAGCAGGTTGGAGATTCCTCCCACCCATCGACCACCCAAAATCCCACGCTCAACTTGTCAACTCTCAGCCAAAACAACTCAAACAAATATTACCACAAGCCTACAAAGGTACGCGAAATATTCTTACGCCCTTTCTGCCACTTCTCGTTTTCCTTGGCTAAAATACTCCTTTTATTTCTTTTACTAAAAATTCGGATTATTCGAGGAATTTGAGAACGACTCAAGGGATCTTATTCAATCTCACAATCTAAAGGAGATCTAATCCCCTCTTCCTCAACTCTTAAATGTAACTCTTAAATGTATCAATATTGGCTCAAAGCCTTTAAGCTCTAGAGATAAAATCTGCAAATTGACTTTAATTAACAAATAATTACTTTACGGGTTCAGCGAGATTCACATTCCTTCATGTCCTGCCCCATAATAATAAGTATCAAAAAGAAAGGAATTTTTTCTTATCAAATACTTCAAATGACTCAACCGTTCTTGTCAAATCTTTGTCAAATGGATTTCCATGAACTCATTGGGAATTTTGATTTGCCTTTTATGTCATGACTCTTGCTAAGATTTCCTGGGTTCAATGGCGAGAGCCGTGAAAGGTGCGAGGGTTTCTGAGCCGAGGAAAAACTCGCTTCGAGTGAAAACTCTTGATTCAATACATAGGGAAACATGAATAGAAAAATAGAATAAATAAGTTCTCAGCGAGGCTCAATTGTTCAAATAAAGGAGATCCTTTTGGTTTGTAGATTCAGCGGAGAACCGAAATCCGTTTATGCCCTTGCATATTTCAGTTATGAAAGGCATTAAATACTCCTTTGTGTATTTAAGTAGTCAAGTGGGTTTGGTTGGCCAAACGATGCAACAGTGTGTTTCCAATCATTCATTTCCTTCTTCTCTTTACACTTCTTATATAATCTGAGTCGTGGTTGGGTGTAGACGACTCATTTTATTCTACAATGAGAAGGGAAAGGATCTTAATTTGAGAAGAAATGAACAAGAAACTCACCCAGCTTTGCAATTCTCTATAAGATGTATCATAATACAGTTTGAGTGTATGAAATACAATATATGAAATATATTGGCTAATAAAGATATACATATAAGGTATATACTTTTGTGTAATGGAGTAATCCTTATATTTAGCTGTGTACTGTGTATTCGTTAGTATGAGGCTACGTAAGAAGAAAAGTGAAAAGTTTGTGCTTTGAAAGAAGCGTTTGAGGGGGACTGAGGAACAATAAATCACGCGATATTAATTCCTCGAGCTCAATTCTCCCCTCAAGACATCCCCCATTGTCGGAGGGGAGAAGCTCCTTTAAAACCGGGAAATCCATGTTTCCCAAATCCCCAATTTCCGCGACTATTTATGATCATCTGTTCATCTCTGTCCTCTTGATCAAAATCCCCGCAAAATTGTTTCCTAAAGATTTTATAAATTATTCAATATTATTATATACAATACATCCTTTTTTGTATCCTCCTTATTTTTTCTCAAAAGGAGAATTTAGTCTTCAATTTATTATTCAGAATCCCCCTTTTAGGTAATAAATTTTGATTTAATAAAAAAGGAACTAAATATTCACAAATCTCTTTGTTTATGCTATAAAGCAGGGAAAGTGTAGGAAAAAATAAAAAAGCCCGCATTGTATTAATTTGACATTTCTGGGATTTGATGAAATAATCCCAGCCTGTTTTTCAACTTTTCCTTTCCCTCATTTTTATGAGATATCTTGGCATGGAGATTCGTCTTTTTCGCAGATTCTCAATTTGGAAATATGGCTATATGGAAACTTGATGCTTTTCCCTCTTGAGTGTTAAGTTGGATAAATGAGAGGAGGAACTTGAGATTCGGGAGTCTCAAGAGTAATCTTCCTTCCTTCATTCATTTAATCTTTCTAGCTCACCGGAGAGGTTTTTCGGTCGGAGGTTAAGTAACTCCCTTTATTGAAACTAATGCATTATTATAGGAAACTCCTCCAGACGTCCTTTTCATTCACATGAGTTTTATATTGAATGAAACTTTATACTTATTTTTATAGAAGTATTATATTAGGTTACATATCTATCTAAATAGTTTATAAGCACTTGCTTGTGTAGCAAAAGGAGAATAGCGAGCTACTCTAACGCAACTATAGCACTTATAACAACTTATAAGTAAGGAGAAGCATTAACTAGTCCAATCTCATAGAGACGAAGAATGAGGAAAGTGATATTTGGAAAGTTGTCCTCATCCCCAAGATCAAAATATTCTTCCTATTGGATCTCGGGCACAATTCCTTTCCCCAAGCATCAATTCCCATCTTGGCTCTTTTTAAACAAGTTTTTGGACCAATGTTTCGCTGGGCGGTTGACCGCTAACACTAATGGTCGTCATTGTCTATCCAACCAGATTCCAACACAGCTTATTTGGTCTTTTATTATTATTAATATATAATATATTTATTTATATGTGAAAGTGGAAATTACTGAATATGTATATAGCTTGGATCTTCATAGCCATTTCCTTCATGGCAAATATTTATTCACTATATATGATTATACATATATACATATGTTGCTCTGATAGACAATGTATAAGATATATATATTTTATGTATATCATTGATATATCCGTGATAAATACTCCACGTCTTCGAGCGTACGTGACCAAAATAACACATTTTTCTTTTTCTGGACTTCTAGCTAATTTAATTGAACATCATGTACTGATATTAATTAAATTGTCTTTTTTTGCTTGGCTCCCAAAGTAAGCTCTCTTTCTTTTCCAAGTTTCCTATTTGACATATGTACAAATATATTCATGTGTTAGGTTAGCTTCAAAGCAGATTGAATGTTATGGATCATAAAGAGAAATTAAAAGAACAGTGATACTTCTTATTAGCAAATAATAAAGCAAATTAGCCAAATCACACGGATGGAGTTTACTTCTACTATAATTTCCAAAATTTGCGTAAAATACAAAACAATTTGAATAATAAATAGAAAAACTGAGACTCAGCAGATTTAAAAATGTGCAAACAAATGAAGACATCTGTGGATACATTGAAAGGAGTCCATATATTAACCCATTTATTTACTATATAAAAACGAAAGGTGAAGGATGAATTTCCCTGAAAGTGCGAGTCTTTGGGATTCAACGAGAGCTGTTGAAAGTTTTGTGGTGCTTTGGCTTCGTCCGTTTGATCCTCCCTTTTCAATTCCACTCATCCGTCTTATTCGCACTCCCCTCAGCTATATAATCCACTTTCGAGCTTGGAACAACGAAACGCTATTTATATAAATATATGTACATATATTAGATTCCAATGCTAGTGTAAATAGTTATGGCTTCTTCAATTATTGATGTTAAAAGAAGGACTTCTCTAATTTAATATCCCCAGGGGAAGCAAAATATAATTTTGTGCTTACATATATACTTCAAGAACTACATACGCTATCATTCTAATAACTGTACAATTATCATTTTATCGTAGAAACATACTTATCGCATAATATTTAGTACACATATAATTAATTTAGAGAAAAATATTTATTAGGAATATGGCACTTGTAATTTAATCATTATCTTTAATGATATAAAATACCTAATACTATATAAATATGATCATAAATGATCAGCTCGTTATTTTTAACTTCATTAATTGCATATAGACTATACAAATATATTAAGTAATTTATTAATTTTTATTTGAATTTTCTGAATACTGGAAAATATAAATCTTGAATAGTATATTATATGTAAGCATAAGAATAACGTATATTTTCAAATTCTACCTGTTGTGATATTAAATTTCAGATGAGTAATTGTGAAACAGTGAATGTGCTTGTGCTTGGTTTGTAGGATGAAAGGAAGTTTCTTCCATAAGGATTATTTGGAGTTCCCTAAGGGAATGAGCCTTCACAACGAGAAAATTATTTTTCTTTCCGCATGCCAGGCTTGGATCAACACAAGTCCTCATGAATTAAATATGTATGTAATGCATATTCCAGGGCTGCTTTTTTAAATGACTTTTTAATTTTTCCCATTTCTTTCATGAAGTTTTTTTGAGTTTGCGGAAGGAGAATGTTATTCAAATTAAAGTTGAAATCTCTTTCGTTTGATAGAGGGCTTGGTTCCTCCTTTTTCGCATATAAATAAATACGACTCAAACATGGAGCCCCATGGAATCTTGAGGATATTAATCCTGAGCACTTAATATGGCGACTTTCTCATGTTAATAACTTTCTCATGTTTCTATGGCAATGAGAGTCAATTAACTTTAAAGTCCTATATGAATTATTCATTCAAACACACTTCTATGTATATTCCTTTCATTACCATTCTTCGTACTTAAATTTAACATTCATTAACAAATTGCATATAAATGTTATAGTATGTATATATAATAATATTATTAAGTGGATATTGGGCCAGTTAGTGCCCATGAGCTTATCGCTTTTAGTGCCCCACTGTCACTTGACAAAACTTTTTTCACAGCTTATAGTTATATAAGTTTCTTAATTATTAGTCATAAGACCAGTTGTTAAGACTGTCCAATTTAATTTTAAACCTTTCTACATTAAAAGAAATTTTTATATCCTTAGGGAGCTTATTCCATTAGTTTATCACCCTTTGTGTAAAGAATTTAATATATGATGCTTTAGAAGACTATCAGTATTTAATTAATAAATACCAAGCTCTCTAAGTAATTCAAAATGAACGAATATGAAAACCTATGTAGCCTATTAATTCAGCATTGTTAAGAAAAGAGTAAGGGTTACTGGGGTATTCCATGAAATTAATAATTAAATAATTAATGAACACTTCAAAACTTGAAAATGGATACGACTAATTAATTTCCCTTTGTTCAATCATTTTTTTGTTTGTACTACATATATACATTGTGTGTATGTTATATGTCATTAAAGTACAGTGTAAGTATGTACAATATTATAAATACCTACAATGCTACAGGTACTAATATAGCATTAAGGTAAATCTTAAGATAGAACAATTTTTTAATAAACGAGATATTCAATACGTGAAATCTAAGCAAAGGATGATAATCTATTTGATATCTTGTTTACATTTACTAAAGTGATCATATCATTTACTAATATTGGTAATGTGATTCCCTCAGTAAATAGCATGGCACGGTTGATAGATTCACGGTTTGAAAGATTAGGAGATTGGACAAATATCCGTACATGCATGGAGGGGGAAAAGAGATTAAGGGGCGGCCAGAGGCCCATTTAGAATCCCATGGAATAATTTGTATACGTGTGAGATGGGTTGATAGAGCTCCTTCCATGTCACTTCTCACCCGCCCCGTCAATCCTGGGCGAATTTGAAGAATTTGCATAGGATTTCCCTCGGATTAGGAGGAGAAGTAAACGGCGAAGATCAATTGTGTCCTTAATGTTGAGTGACATTCGGGGAAGGTTCGGGGCGTTCGGGTCTCCTCGTCTCCTCGCCAAATCCACGAGATTGAGAACCAATGCAGTTGGCGATGAGGCGAGGTGATGCCCAGATACACTCACATTCCACCTCCATTTCAAACTCGGAACTTTTGACATTTCGCGGCCCGTGAATGCGTCTCTGAGGTCCCTGACAATTCTGCGAGTTCTCCCTCGGACTCGAATGAGAAATCACGTCTTTTCTAAATACTTCCTTCTATATCCCATAATTGCAAACTCTGGATCACATGCATGTGTGTTTCTATTGGTAGTTCACGTGGATTAAGGAGTCTCGTACATCTAGGACATGTGG
The DNA here is from genome assembly GCA_009869795.1 of Neelides sp. FZ-2019. Lineage (NCBI taxonomy): Eukaryota > Metazoa > Arthropoda > Collembola > Neelipleona > Neelidae > Neelides > Neelides sp. FZ-2019. The sequence goes on from VJMY01000125.1 coordinate 33,231, forward strand.
ATGGTACAGACTCTCATGGAGGTTCTTGGCTGCTCATAGCATGTGGGAAACTGGGAATCCTACTTATATAACTTATCCTTAGGTTTGTGTGTGTCTCGATTAGACCCGTCTCTTCTTGTCAATTCCATTATTTTCCTTATTCGGGATTCAGCGAAGCTCCTTGGACCAATTCGCCCCTACAAGTTCTTCTCTATTTTCCACCCAGGATCCGAATAGTTAGGAATAGTTTAGTAAAATTACTAAAATTAGCTATAGTTATAGTTATCGAAAATTGAAGACTACTCAATGTATTTAGATAAAACTTGTAGTTATAGTTAGCCCAAAGTCGGGAGACTTATAGTTAGCCAAAAAACCTAAGTATTCGGAGCCTGGTTATCCACTCATTCCCCTATGTCATCTCCATAATTCTTTTCCCTCTCCAAGGAGGAAAATGAAAAACCTCAACTTTCTCCGCAGTTTCATCTCCTCTTTTTTAAATTAAGGACAATTGGGTTCATTAATGGGAATTAATGAATACATGGTACATAAGGAAACTTCCACTGTTCAAATTCAAACAAGAACTGGTCAAATAACATTATTTCTTAGCTAAAGCTAAACTAGTAATATTGAAAATTTTTAACGAGTTAACAAACCCCCAAAAAGTTTTTTGTATTAGAAATTTGAAAATGGGACGTTTTTAAAGAAGTTGAAGCATTTTTTTGCAATTTGATTTTGCCAAGCCTCTTGGCCTTCATAACTAAATATAGATACCTTTTTGGAAATTTTCATCATACCACCTAATCCTGAAGACTTTATTGTAAATAGAAATCTTCGTGTCTCTATCTAAGAGCATTATAAATATAGCCTATATTATAAATGTATTGATAAGAAGATAAGCGCGAAATAAGCTAATAATATATAATTCACAAAGGAGCGATGGAGATTTTTAATGTAAAATGAAAGATCTTCATTTCAACAAGTTGGAAAATCCCACGCGTATTCTTTTCCAGTGGAAACGAAGCTGAAATCTTCTATACCTTCACATACTTTTTAACCAATATAATCTCTTGTATTGTTATATTGCCTGCGAAAATGAGATTTTCCTAAACCCGAGCTTTGTACGCACCTATACATACAAATCTATACTATATCTTATTTAGCTAAACATAAATATATACTTAGGTTAGGTATAGTCATTTCTCATAGGTATGTTTATATTGGAAAGAAAGGGGAAAGTTGGGTTGAGGTGATTTCATTTAATTAACTTTCCTTCGCAATTCATCAAAATCTTGTTAGAGAACAGAGAGAAATTACATCCGTCTCTCGACACTCAAATCTCGCAAATCCTCCATTTCTTTCACTTATTCCCACCTCAAAATTACAATTTCCAATTTAACTTTCCTTACCTCTTGTTATACTACTTAATACAAGATCTTCAAGTTTTGTTAATCTCATAATGAGACATAAGTGATATAAATGAATAATCAAGTCCAGAGTTGCTCGACTTTTTAAATCCCAATTAATAATTAGCAATTATCATTACTGTATTAAATTATAAATATAATAATAATTGATAATTTGTTATACTAAGCGTGAGTTGATACCCTTTGGACATTAATGCTAAATAACCCGACATTTTGCAGGCCCTTCGAAAGCTAAAGGCTCTTAAAGGTTGGAAAGTTGTTTTTTTTAAAGAAAGGAAAAGGTTTATTCTGTATGAAATTGGGTTTTTAAAGAAAAGAAGTCTATGGAGGTCTTAATGTGGAATTGACAGGCATATTTATACAATTGGAGGGCCATTAAAGAAATATTTTGGATTGTGGTGAGTGTTAGGGGTGACGAAATGGTTTTCAAACTTTTCCCACATCTCAATACTTCCAAACCCACATTTAAGGTCTTGAAGGATTCCACATTGGGTCTTATTTTTAGATTCCCTTCTCATCTCTGGTATCTTGGCCCTAAGCTGAACCAACCAGTCCTTGAGTAGGTTAACACTCAACTTAACTACCTACACAAGCTTACACATAGATAAAGGTATAGATAAAGATTTAGTAAATAGTAAAAAAAAAGTGAATAACAGGAAAAAATTTGGATTTATGCCCCGTTTGACAACGTTAAGTTGGTCTTCAGAGCACATGGAAATCCTCGTGATTCCATGGAGTTTGAAGAATTTTATTCAAATTTTCCTCACGTTCTCTCCGAATGTGCCCTTTAGTAGACATACACCTACATAAATAGTATGTGTGGATACATACTATAATATATAATATACGCTACATATAATGCTACTATAAATATTTATATTATATGTACTGCATGGAGAGTCATAGAAAGAATAAAATATTTTATATGAAAAGTATGGAAGTCTCTGATGTAAATGGGCCCATTCTTCTTAATGCAAAAAGAGGAATTGAGTCATCGAAGGAGGAGCTGAGCAATAACCAGCTTAAAGTCTTTTCACGTCAACTGGGTGAAAGTGAAATGCGGATGAGACTTTAACTGGATTTACAAAGTTCCTTCTCCTACATTCCTCTCGCCTCTCCTCACAAATTCATTCAGGCAAATTAAAAAGACTCCTTCCCCTTCCTTTCACACTATTGAACAAGTTGCGTTGAACAGGAAGTGATTTTCTACGTTTTCTAATTAATCACTTTATTAGTATTTTCTTATTCGAGTAAGATGTCTACATGTTAAGTAAAAGTCCATATTTTTCCTACTCTCCTGTATGAACTTGATGTAACAGGTGAGTTAGACGGAAGGAATTTTTCATTCGCACCTTCTAATGTTGGAATATTGCCAAAGGGAAATTAATTGGATTTTCCGCCACAGTAATTTATATTCAATCAAAATAATTTTTAATCTTTCATTTACTTAACCAATAAAGGCATTGTTAATTTTGTTGAATTACAACTCGTGGAAATCCTCAAAATGGAATACATCATTATCATTATTGTTGTATAAAATGTCATTAAAACCCAGCTTATGTTCTTATATACTACGAAAGATGCGTAGGTTAACCTAAGAAGATGATAAACTTCCAATAGTGAGCGAAGAAATTAAGATTGAAAAAAGTAAAGATGAGAACTTGAAAGAAAAGGGGATTTTTGTTCCATTTTAAAAAGGGTTTATTAACTTATAGAATTTGAAGGAGTATTGATGGCTTATGAGTCTAGAGCTCTGAAGTATCTCTTGGGTGTAAAGTGGCTCCTAATTGGATCTGAGTAGTTGAATTTGATTGTTCTGACAGGAAGTGAGGATGAGCATCCGGAGACTAAGGGGGTCTTTCCGCGGATCCATGCGCCGCTTCGGAAGCTCCGAGTCGGCTAAGAAACCCACGGCGCCCTGCTCGACCTGGATATACAGAAACGACGAATGGGTCCTCGTCTACGGTAAAGATTCACTACTATCTCCGCTAACTAATTAGGATGCCAATTTTCCACTGTCTTTTCCCCCAACCCAGCAATATTCCTAATATTTTCTAATGCTTTTAATTTCATAATTCATACTTCACAGGACATATTCATAGATTAAATAAAAGTTAGAAGTAAAGTTGGAAGAATGAAGAATAGATTAAGTACTTAATAGAACTTACTAAATTGCTTATTATTTTAGGTATAGTCATTATTTTATTATTAAGTACCTAGTAATAAGCATCATGCTTCATTTTAGATTCATTGTAGTAATTTAAATAGAACATCTTAATTGATTTTCCTCGAATCATTTCATATGGTTTTCAATATAAAAATCAATTAGTTTTTTCATCTCTTAAGCGATCAGATAAAAAGTGATTGAATCATTTTATACTTTACGTATGTAATAATGTATATGGGAAAAGATGACATAAAAAGTCTTGATGGCTTGAAGAAACATAAAAGACCCAACTGGAGAAAACTTAAGTAATTGAAATGCAATCTTCTTTAATGGAGTTGGAATTATTTAGGAAGAGTATATACATATTCCAAAGAGAGCTTTTAGACTCGACGGAAATTCGAGGGATTAAACTTGTAAATTAATTAGAGGAATCGTCTTTCGATGACTCAAAACCTTTGCAAATCCTCATCGACTCACCAACAATAAGAAGGAAAATTAAGTAAGTTACAATATATATTCAAATTTCCCACACAAATATTACCTAATCCTAATCCTTCAAGAGATAATGAAGGGAGATTTTTAATTCCTTTGAACTTTGAACTTTTTCATATCTGATAGTACTAGGTATATATCATGTTGTAAATAAGTACATTTATAATACAGGTATGCTAAAGTACGTTTGTGTATGGAACTTTTTTTTAGTATTTCCAAAAATTCAATTTATTTCCTAAAACCCTTTTAAATATACTGTGCGTGACTCATTTCTATGTTTGACGAGAAATATTTTCATGGTACCCTGGAATCTATCATAATTAGCCAAAACTTTATAACGAATTCAAAAATATGATTTCTATGAAAAAAAATAAATTGATCAAATATTATCTACGACTATACACTATACTATATTCCAGGGTAATTTATTTCATATTTCCATAAAAATATTTCTCGTTAGACACAGAAATGAGTCACCCACAGTACATAAATGTAAAATCAATGGTTATTCTCACATTTCAATCGATGATAATTATTATATAATGTATGACTAATATAATGTATATGTAAATAATTAAACTATATGAAAATGTTTAAAATTTATATCAGTGCTAATACCAATACATATATAACTATATTTAAGCTTATTAACACAATATGGTAGGATATGAAGATATGACTGTGTATAGCCTTGACAAGAAAATAAAGAATAGTAATATACTTAATATATAGTCGAGAAAATTGTATATTAAGAGCTCAAGAAAAACTAATTTAAAATTCCAATGAGTTGTCGTTAAAGTGAGAGTTGCCATCGAGTGACTAGCGTGTCGCGGAGTGAAAACCTTCTCGGAGGATCATTAAAGAGAAATCACAAATCGGGCTTTCAATTTCTCAAAAAAGGTTGGAGAGGAAAATAAGTAGCAATAAGTATATATATACAAGGTATACATACTTTCTTATGTATTTATTCACTTCAAAATCTCATTCTCCGTTCTTGCATAGAAAGTGAGAAATTCGGCTTTCATGCTAATTTCAATTTTCATATATGATAGCTAAACCCTAACATTTTTCATTTCAATCAAATAAATTATGTAAAGGCATATTGTAGGTTTATTCACTTTATATAAAATAATGAAAATAATGATAATAAATAATATTTTAACAATTACCCAAATAATTTACAGAAGAAACAGGCACGTAGAAATGTACATATTTAGGTATACATAACATACCCAACATATTTATATACCTACTATATATATGTATAGTTAAAGTTTGTTAGTAATCAAGGAATTACAAAACATGCATTTTAATTTAAAAGGCATATACAAGAAACTAATAAATGGACAAGAAACAATAAAATCGTTTCTATGAGACAAAGATTATTTACTTTGTTCTGAATTACAAATGAAATCTCTTTGTGTTGTTGACACAAGGAGCAAGGAGTGTTATTTAGTTGTATTTGGAGAGAATCATAGAGATAACAGGCAGGGATATATGGATCATTGCCTTAATTGATGAGATTAAATCAAAACACAGTGAGAAAGTGACGTAATCCGATTAGAATTAAATTCGACTAGACAGATCTCATTCAATGGTTCCTAAAGGAACTATTTAGCTCACTTTGCATTATAAAATAATGTGGGATTTATACCGTGCGTGAACATACATACTCAAGTATTAAGAAAGGAATTAACCATGAAATGTCCATAATGATAAAGAGACAATTAACTATTCAACTCAATGATGATTAATCGCGTCTTTCAAATCAAAGCGACAGATTGAGTCATCATTTTCATTTATTTTGGTTGTTTGTGAAGGATTTCCGAAACTAATTTATCATTTATTAAAGATGTAATTTTCTTTCCAAAAATATTATTTTGAAATTTTTAACTTAAAAATATTTAAGACGAACAGAACAAAAATTCTCTTTGTAGATTCCCTCATATTACGATTTCCCGCAAGAAAAAAGGAAAGAAAGATGAGCATAAATGTAATAGCTTGAGAGAAATGAAAAGAGGAATTTTAAAATGAGGAAAGTCATTGGAGCTTGAAAATAATTAGCTCGAGGGTCCAAGAACCTTCCAAGAGATTCCCATTTCCCATACACTCATTTTATGCATAGGACGAGATATATTTTATATGCTACATTGGAATAAATCTATCAAGTATCATATTTTTTATATTGGTACATGTAGCTAAGTATTGGCATGCATAAAGTATAAAGTATTCGAAAGTATAATATATTTAGTAGTACTCGAATAATGGCTATATGTGGAGTTGGAAGGTATTCAAGTGGGATGGGTGTATAGCCATACTTATCGTATCATGTTATGACGAAGGTAATGTTGAACCTTTGAGTATTACTTTCCAAGGTGGAATCTGCCATGGCCTTTGAGTCTTGTCGGAACTTGGGATGCTCAGCGACGTAGTGGGGGTAAATTGATGGAAATAAATAATTGAAGGCGGAAGGATTAAATTAATGCACTTCCTTCTACCACGAGAGCCTCCATTGAATAAAACACCGGTCCTAGTTTCCTTTTATTCCCCGTCCTTTTCATTTACATTTCCATTAATGTGTCTCTTGGCATCTTTCTCTTCAACCGCAACTTCCTCAGCCAAATGAGCCCAAATCCTTGGACGACCCAAAGGACTTCCCTTTAAATACATTCACAAATCCCATTTGCTTTTACAGTTATGCCCCCAGACTTTCACTTTATTAATTTGAATGTAAATTGGGTATTTGTTGCGAGTCCAGTATGAACTTTTAGTTCATGAGTAAATACAAATGAAGGAAAATGCAAGTTGAGTTAAATGAATTAATTCCCATGTCCATTTCAGGGGGTTTATTCGAGGAAGCATTTAGTTTAATCTAATTTTCCTTAGGCCTTAGTGGAAGTAAAAAATAAATCGAACATAAGCTCGAGCGCGTGTACGCAAATTGCTCCATGCATGAGAGTTCCATAATTCATTCCATGAGAGTTCCATAATTTATGTTGGATGTGAAAGATGGAGAAGATAAAAAAACAAGGCATTTGATTATTTAAGGGCTTTCAAATGGAAATATTTTATTTATCGAAGGAATTCACAGATCGCTCAAATCCTCCTCATCTTCGAGCCCACTTGACAAAAGAACAACAAGTACGAGAGCTTTTCAGTTTCAATCTCAATCATAAGCAGATTGCTGAAATTGTTATTTTTAATTAGGCTTGTGCATATTAGCATTAGCTATACTTATGTGGGTACATAGAGTACATACTTGTAAACTAATATTGTTAGAAACAGAGTATCCAAGTTTTCTCACATTAGAGAAGCCTCAAGTGAAGAATAATATTGTTGGAAGATTAAGGTAATTGACTCAGGAGTTTAAGAGTTTTCGGAAGGAGAATGGGAGCATTGAAATAATAAACTTTTTAGTTCCGTCAAATGGAAATGACGGTGAAAGGAAGGGAAACTTGGCCCAACTTCCATCATTTTATTCCTCACTCTCTCCAACAAATTTCGTATTCTTCCCTCATAATTCTCGGGGAGAACCGGCCCTGGAATTGAAATAACATGAGAAAGGTCAAAGAAATTGAAGAAAGTGGAGGAGGAGAGTGAAAGTTCCTAAATTCTCTGATCAAATCAGGAATTGAAAAATGTATTAAGACGTGTATATATATAAGTACACAGACACTTATAATGTAAAATTAATGAAGGACTACCTATAAAAGAAGCACTTATTTAAATTTAAATTAATACTCATACCTAAGTAGTATTTATCAAAATTCTTTATTTATTGACTAATAGCTATACTTATGTATGAATTTTAAAATTCGAATTTTCATCTAATTTCAGGGCAGTATTTTACAAATTTTCAATTTATTAAATATGACCAAATTCAATGAAATTCTCAACATTGATTCGAAGTTTGTCGAAACGTTTGGATTCACAAAGGATATTTTGTGAAGAAAATGAGCTTTGAAACAAACAAACGTTCAAAGGACTTTGCCATCTGGGAGAAAGCAGTGAAAGCGTTTTGCCATTTAGCCAACCATGGCCAAGAAGTCTGAATGAATATTTGAGAACATGGTAGTTTGTGTGCGGGCATCCAGAATGCGCTAGGATGCGGGTTTATTTAGATTCTCTTCCCGAATTCCCACTAACTATGACTCCAAGGAGCAGCCTATGTACAACTATGTATTCCGAGTGCGGCGTAGGCGGGGATCTCTCAGGGGCGACTCGCGGGAGGAAAAGGTTTAAGCTGAGGAACAGATTCGCAGAGACTGGATTTTCGCAACGAGGGCTCCTATTGATTTTCCAACGAGGCCTTCACAGGGACTTGATCATGTGGAATTTCCTCCTCCGGTTCTCCCAAGGATCTTTCTCACTTCGCCCCTGTCCTTCTCACTCCCAGCCCTCGAGTCTCGATCTCGGAAAAATAAGAAGAGACGAGTCTGAGGGGCGGAAATGTACAATTTAAATGGAAATTCGGATCTTAGTCCCTTCATTTCATATTCGGCGCAAGAGAGATTCCTCGCCTCTCATAAGGATACTTCTTACATAAGGAGATCACATAATTGCGAGAAATCTCACGGCCACAAGAATTTATGGCCGCTATAAAGCAATTCCTCCCAAACGCATCTCCTTTTCATTGTTTCCATTAATTGGATATTAATCTTACCAGCCCATGGGCAGCTTATTACTTTCCCCTCACGTCAAACCGTCATTCTCTCCATACACACACTTGCATTCATAAGTACACAACCAGACAAAACAAGTACCTACATTTATATTGCATAATAAGTCTTGAGAATATAGATCCTGTTAAAATGTAGATGATAGACATTAAGCTTGTTCTTATGTAGTTATAAATAGTACAATGCATCCTATATGGTTTAAAATACATGGTTCAATATAGTTAAGTATACATATGGTGTGTAATAGAGTAATACCAAGGATCTTTGTGGTGGTGAAAATGGGAATAGCGTCGGAATGGGAAGATCTAAAGGCTGCGTAATTGATTTGCCTCGTCGGCTCACTATGTTAATGTATTCCTCCTTCTCTTGGATGGGGAAAGTGGGGAGTAATGGAGGAGAAAGTGTATGGATATGGAGGACTGGCTATTGACCCAATCAATAATCTCTTTTCTTTTCAGATGACGGGGAAGAAGTGAACCTCATGTATCTCAAGCACGAGGTAAGCCAAATACCTTAGTGATATTAAATATATTGCTCTGCCGCTCAATGAACCAACGTCTCTTTGAACAAAATCTTCCACGAATCAAATCTACTCTGAAAATATTCAGTCACAACTCATCCACTCCCATTCAACGATCTTCTAACCGACCAAAAACCCAGGAAGTTCAAGAAGAAATTTGCTCGAACAATTGAATTCAAAAATGACCAGATCGGAAGAATCAACTATTAAAAATGGCTTTAAAATGCCTTTCCTCACTTCGTCACTTTTCCAATCTTCTCGAATCTTCCCGCTCTGAATTGATTAAACCAATAAGGAAATCCTTTTAAAAGGAACAAATGGGTCAAAACGCAATTAATTTTAAGCATTTCACTAATTGGTATTTACCTACTTGATTCAATTGTCTAAATTTTAGTATTTCATTTATTTTGCGAAATCTCGAATTTATGAAAAATGCTCAATTTATTAATGAGGCTTTTGTTTGTTCTATGAATTAGCAGTTTTCTTTAATGTTTACTCATTAAATGAATTTTCTTAGATACTAGGATTTGACTCATTTGAGTCTTTTTGGGAGAGAACATTTTTAATTTGCAAAGGTGATTGATCTAATTAACGCGCGAGTGTTTGTTCAGGGAATTAGAGAATGAAAATGAGCTTTGACTCGGCGAGTTGAGATTTAAAAGGTAAAGTAATTGAGGTGGTTGGAGAGGCGTTAAATTGTTCTGTCGTCTCGCCCTCTCAAGATGAGAGAGAGAAATAGGCAGAGAGATAATGCAAATCATCAATCATATCAAGGGAGGACGATCAGCCAAATCCAAGGTCTCCCATTTACTACAATGCATATTTTCATATACATCCTTTCTTTTATAACCATACAACTATCTACTTATACATACCGTGTACAAATACATACCTATATGGAAACTTTTCTTTATTTGCCTGTACTCAGGAAACTCAGGATTCTGATTTATTATGATAATATACAGATATATGTAAATACTTAATCCTTATCATATCATACTTATCAAGTATTATAAAGATATAAGTAACTATTTATAAATAGGTTTGTACGTATATATCCCTCCCTACATTACCTTACAATCGATTTGATATATATTTTATATAAAAATTGTCATGATTCTTATGATTGTCATGATTAGAAAATGATGGAAGAAGGCTTTGATGATTTTAATTTTTTATTTGATGATTTTGTCAAGGAGCGTTTTCTCAAGATCATTTTTGCCAATTGATGCGTCTATTAGCCAAGATGATCATTTTGACGCTCTTTGGAGTTTCGGACAAGTGAAATGTTTTAAGGACGAGGGAGAGCTTGTGGTTGAAGGAGTCGCTTCACACACTGCGTGCCAATCAGTGCTGGCAATTCGGCAGCCGTATTGGATTTTTTCCCCGCATGCCGGATGCCGTAATGCCGGGAATTACCTGGCATATTCCTGCGTACAAAAATTAAATTTTTTGAGATATAAGATAATTTAGTTTAAGAAGGAGTGGAAAATATTCCATTGCTTTTTAGAATATTTTATTAATTAAATCAGATTGTTGATTCTCAATTAGGATAGGTGCAATCCGGAATCTGGCATGCCGGACAGAGCACTGGTGTAGATCCAACATTTGTATTTCTATTCTTCACGCGAAGATTTTTATGACTCAATTCCTCATTTTTACTTCACTTGGTCTCGTCAGTTGTCGGGAGCACTTTGGAATATTAGCCCACTTTTCTCTCACGAGCCCATCTCATATAAAAATACTTTTTTCTTACTTTTCCTCCTTTAAATTCTCTCATTTTGATATTCTTCTAGAGCCACCTAATAACCCTTTCACTAAAAGTGTGCTTAAATTGAAAGAAGACAAAAATACGTTCACTTTGCAATAGGGAACAATTCTGAAAAAAATATATTACATAGCTACAATACACATATCTATGTATAGCTATGCATATTATAGTGAATAGATATTTATGTATTCTTTAAGTTTAAATTATTAAATATATGCATATGCTTTAGCTATATAAAAATTAAAAAAGCTTCGTTGGATGTAAGTATCTATATTAGAATGAATTGACTTTTGGGAAGTTTTTAATAACTATACTTACTATAGATCATCATGCATTCCCTAATTTAGTCAATGGGTCTAAAATACAATTAAATACTGGCATTGTAAGATGTTCACTTGAGGCTTTGAGAATTAAGAATTAGGTAAGGAGATAGGTATGAATTGTATGGATATGATATATGTAAGTATTTCAGTGTGTACAGTAGGTTGGTGCAATGGGTTTAGTACACAGGTGATAGAAGAGTGTTTGAATAATGCTGAGCTAATCGTAAGTCGTATTAATTAGAAATAGCGGAATAGAAAAGTGTGACTAATTGGGGTAGGAGATTGAATAGTGCTGTCGGCGGTTGGGTTGAGAGGAACTTGAATCAAAGCGGTAATAAAGGAGTTGTGAAAAATGATGCGCTCAAATCAAATGGTTGTATGAGAAAGAACTTTTCTATACTCCTATGCTCCTTCACCTCAAATGAGAATTCTGAGGTATTAAAGGCATTAAGGGCTCGCGGAATCCCTATATAAAAAGTTTCCGGCAGCCGTGGCTGGTCCGGGGCGGGCGAAGGTCGGGAAGGTTCGTCAGAGGATCGGATTTGGAATGCGCCGGTGAAGATAGGGAAGAGGGAGAAAGTCGGAGAAAACTCTCAGTCCGATTCCCGTTCTTGGCCTTCCCTTCCATCGCCCCTTTGCCCCACTGCCACACTTTTCCCGGGATCTCCCAATTCCAAAGATAACCAGGACAATCACCATTCTCCTACGATTAATAATATTTGAAACAGACACCCTTATTTAAAAGCAATTTTGAAAGAATATAATACTTATGAGAGCCATATAAATTAGAAAAAAATAGTGAGGTCAATTTATTAAAATATACTAATAAATAAATAAATATATATGAATATATATATATAAATTCAGATTTAAATGAATACCTAATCGTTATAAAATATATATAAAAAAGGATATAAAATTGATAGTGTCAAAAAGAATTATTATAAATGTATATCATATTATATTATATATAGGTACTTATAGTGTGTATAATTTAATCTTTCATGAAAGAAGAGGAGTAAAATGTAAAATTTGAATTGGAGTGAGACGAGAGAAAGTGTTTGAACCAAAAATCAAGAGATTTCATGCTAAAGGCTTATTATCCACTCAATTCAAGTTTCTTACATTGGACCGAAGTACAGAGAAACTTTTTAGTTATGATTATGATTATCATGTGGTTTTTGACATTTGAAAGTTGAAAAAGAAAATTGGATAAATTGGTTTCTAGATGAAAGTGTCACAAGAAGTTTTCCTCGACATGAACAACATTTTCCTTTGTGATACTTTCATAATAAAAATTCAAAAACCCTCCTAGAACATTTACAAATAAGACTAATACTTAGGTATATCCTGGACATTTCCTTCTTCTAATACTCACACACAATTCCTCTCCTCTACTTGTTTATGTAACACTTTGAAACTCTCGGTGGAATAATAAAATTAGGTTCAAAAACAAGTGATGTGTGAAATGAACTAAAAAGGTGCTATATCAAAGTAATCCGGATACTTGAAACGCCGTGGGTAATTTGGCCATCTTGGCATTACGTGTACCTAATAAATATGAAACTACCTTATAAAGTGATATTTGACTATGAAGATTGAAAAAGGAGGATTATTAAAATAGTTTGTTTGGGAAAATAATCCATTTGTCCCAATTGAGTCTTTGTGATTATTTGAATTGAATCCAGTTTACGAATGTGAGGGGAGTTGAAAGGTAAGACTTGACTTGACAATAAGAAGAGTTGTAAGAAGATCCAAATGAAAGTTTATCGAGTTGAATCGGCCGAGCTGAGCGTTTTACGACCCTTTCCCTTTTTATTCGCTCAAATTCCAGGGATTCTACTAGGAATTAAATGATTCCCCTTTGGGACTCGCATCCTTCAAGCTCTCATACAAATATGTATGGCTTTCGTAGAAAAGAAAGAAAGGTCAATTGGAAACATGGGATTCTCCTCACATTTAAATTGTTTATTTCATAAAAGGAGATTAAAACAAGAAATGACATACATATTCACATTTGACTGTAACTCAATATGTCTCATTGCGTAATTGAAAGAAGTCCAATTCATTTTTGAGTTATGAGAATTTGATCTATTGATGCTGAGTAAGTACTCTATTGAGTTAGTATGAGTTATTTAATCCAGAGACTTTTATGCAACTCTTATACAATGTATAGTAATGAGGAATATTAAAATTTATTAAGCTAACGAGGCAAATTGATAATTTAAAATAAGGAAAAAAATGAAGGAAATGAAATTTGTGGAGAAGATGTTTCTTTTCACGTTGGCTCCTTTTGGTCAAGTTTAGATTTGATTTGAAAGAGAGATTTGTGAGTGGAAAGGAACAAACTTGTTCAAGCCATCATCTCTCGAGTGTCGAGGGAGGAAATTGGATTTGAAGGTGAGTGGGAGTTAATTGCCATTCTCCACTCTAAAAAATCTTTTACCTGGTGGATCTCATGGTTCAATCCTCTTCGCCAAAGCCTCTCGATTTCTCCAAACACTTCATAGAAAATGTATGAAACGAAACTTGCTTTTCAGTCCCAAAAACCTTATTGGTAAATAAAAAAAGAGCCAATCACCTTCAAATACACACGCATTCGTTCCCTATTTAAAGACCATTGAGAATAAATATTAAATAGCTAGATTATTTATAATAAACACTTACGTGAATACTATATAAACAGCCTAGCATAAAAAATTAGTTATACATTGACATTGAACATTGTACATTAAAATAAGCATAATAAAATTTATATTTATTCTAAGAATTCATTAATTTTGAATTCTCCTTGGACGCAATGGCAAAAGTGAACTTTTTGTATCAATGATATTCTTTCCAAAAAAGAAACAAGGAATTTTGAATATTTGATTCCAGCGAATATTTGATTTGGTTAACTGGAATTTGGACTTTGCGAGTTTGATAAAATAAGGAATGAATCAGAGCGTCTTGGATTTTTGTACAGAGCAGAAGTTTCCAAGGAGTTTATCTTGGGGGTGATGAAATAGGATGAGCAAGGAAATGAACTCCGGCGGCATCGAAGCCCCGCGACCCGAAGAAGGCGAAGAGTCCAAATTGCGCCTCCAACTCCCCTCGTCTCCGAAGGAGGAGCGTAAACGGACGCGGTCCAGAAGCCCCACCGGCCGCGGGGAATTGTCTCCCATGGTCTCCATCCCAATCGCCGAGACGGTGCTAGAAGAAGAGAACGACGACGAAGAGGAGAACGGCGAGCCGATGGGGACGCGGGCCACGGGCCGGAGCGGCTCAGCCGGGACGATCTCGACCGAAGGCGTTGGATTCCCCGCCGGGCCCAAACGCTCCTCACTCTATCACCCAAGCGGGCGGAAGTTGACCCGCCGCTCCTCGTTCCTCGTCGACACGGCCGTTTCCTCACACATGAGCGTTTTCCCCAAGCCACAAGAGCCCGTGCCGCAGCCCGTGGTCCAACAAACGCGCCGTTGCTCCTTGACCCTACCTTACCCGAACCTGTACGGATCGTGGCAGGCGACAGGGCCGGTTGGCGTCGCTGGGGCGAATTTGCCAGCAAAGCCACCGCTGCTCAAGCGCCGCTCCGTTGCTCAGTTCGACATGAAGTCGCTGACAAAAGAAGAAGGGAACTTCCGACGGCACTTGCGGAGACTTTCAATTTCCCCGCCGGTCTCCCAGAGCCCGTTGGAGGCTTCGCTGGAAGAGGAGGAGCCTAAGATCCAGGTCGTCGTGGAGACGTTTATTGAGCGGCGGAAGTCCTCTGGCGTCGTGGTGGACGTGGAGGAGTCCCCCGGCCCTCAAGACCCTCAAGACGAAGTCGAGGAGGACGTGGACGAACCTTACATGCTCGCTATTCATTTGCAGAAGGTGCCCATGAAGGACTTTGGCTCAGAGGTCCGGGCCACGTTGGACGTGGCGCATTTCCTCAACCAGGCCGTTCTGCTCCTCGACCTCAACGAGATTTCGCTCGAGGGCGTCGTCGACGTCATGTTGGCAAAACTCTTCAAGGCGGACGAGGAGCCGCAGTGCACAATGGCTGAAGTCAAATCTTCTCTCTTTGCACACGACTCAGGTACAGTAATTGGCTTTAGATAAATACTTTCTCTTGCTAACTTCATTGCTTATGGACAGATTGGCATCACATTTGAATTTACCATTTGTAGTCATCGCACTAATTGCATGCGGCATATTACATATAAAAGTACCTTACGATTCCATATTTGGTGTTTACAAAGGTATTTTACAAAAAGTTTCTTGAAAAGGCAAGACATATAAATCAGGTAATAGGTAATTTTTGATAAGATCTAGCGATGATAAGATATTATATGTAAAATACCTAGATATATATGAGATTTCAAACATGCATGTAGGTATAATATACAGAAGCTGAAAGCTCGTTGAAATTCTCAGTATGACCCTTGATGAAATTCGATCGGATTTGAAGAATTGTTTTTTGAATTGCTCAACTTTTCTCATTTCATCTTCTCAATTTCGATCACGCTGATGAGTTAAAAGTTGAGGAGTCATTTGACGCATCTCGGATTCCAACCACTTTTACCTCTTTCACGACCAGTTTTCATTTTTCAAGGGTTTTACATATCACAAGTATATTTTTTTCCAAGTTAACTTTTATGAAAATAATTAGCTAAATAAGTGGTTTGCCAATGTAACATGATCTACGATAAAATGCTAAACTTTTGTTCGGTTGACAATCATTTATGTTTTGTGAATTCAATTTACTAGCCAACCATTAAAATCTTGAGACTATATGTATGTATTGGCAAAGTCGTTGTTTTCTTGTACCTAAATCAGTAGAGTTTTGCTTGAGATTTCTCCGACCTTTCAAATTCGTCAATAATTTCAAACGATTTGAAATTTAGAAAGAAAATGGCAGTTCAGTCAGGAAGTTGAACTCATAATGATTTAATGCTGATTTGTTCATATCTGAATGTAATTTATAAATAGAAAATGTCAAATTAGAATCAAATATTGATTTATGAATTCATACATATTAATTATTTAATTATTAATTAATCGTGACTTTAAAAATCCTTAATAACGAAACACATTATTTTATAAATTAATTTGTTCTAACCATTGGGTCAATATAATAATTTGAATCGAAAAACCATGAATGGTTCCTCTGACTTGAGGAGTAGGTTTCCTTTTATTTTTAGTTCTCTAAAATGAGGCCCTTGGTTTTAATGAGCAAACTTTTTCATCATTTATATTAAAAATGAATATAAATTGAAGATTTTTAGATTTCTCTTGGTTTTGTAAATCAAATTGTTGTGAATTGATCATTTGAGAGTTGGATCTCATCATTAGTCTCGCATTGAGTAGGAAGATTGTTGTCATTCAAATATTCACAAGTAGAAAATAATCATGAAAAAATTCCTCATGTTCAACATTGAATTCTTCTTCCTACTCTTACTCCATATCATTATCATTTCCATCATCAAATTTATCAGTTGTTATCAAATTTGACAAATTTCTCAAGTACCTTATTGAAGATCCTCAAGACCTACATTTTAAACCCAGGCTCTTGATTTTAATGATGAAAATTTTGATCATTTATAGTTCAATTTGAATTGAAATGTTTTTGGCTCATCGTGGTTTGTACAAAAGTTCAATTGTGAAGTGATCATTTGAGAGTTTGAGCTTATTAGAGATCGAGTGAGTCGGATTTTCATTGTCATCCAACAACGAGAAGAAGGAAAGAATCCTGAAACTCTCATTTGTGCTGGGAATACATGGATTGAGATGGGAATTTGGGCCAGGCAAGAGGTGGGCTCGAGTGTGAAAGACGCAAAAAACCCAAAAGTCCAAACTTTCTTCATTCCATCTTATGAGAAAAAGACTAGGCGAAAGAGTAAGCTTCGAGAATGAAAACTCTGTCGCGGGCTATCTCTTCCAAGTATAAATATATAAAGGTAGACAAGTAGTTTTAATTTCTTTAATTAATTAAGAGCCCCTTATTCAAATTAATTGTCTGCCTATCCTTCTATGTATATCACTCACCTTTGAAAGACCTCGACACGGAAAAGTTTGGGCTGAAACTTTTCTCCGAGTTGAACAGAACTCGACAAATTTAGAACTGTTGTGTCCATTGAAGAAATTCGCTTAATTTCATTAAATTCACCGGTTCCTCACCTTGACTCTTTTTATAGGATTCTGGCAAGGGAATTAAATTCAATAGTATTTAACAAATTTCAATATTAGGAATCCCATCAATATCGTTATACCATATGCATTATAACATAACAAATTGTTATATAATAGAATAAATGAATCATAGGTACATAGCGTATAGGTAATAAATATAACATGGCTAAATGAAATTAGTTAGCTGGGTTAAGTTTAATGGTTAAATGAAAGTTTTGAAGGGTCCTGAAATGAGGAGCATTTTTTATTTTTGTGGGAATACAATGGAGTAATTTATTGAACAGTTCATCTCTTGGCGCGGACGATCCAAGGGACGACGGGGAGCGAAGGAGTCTCTTTCGACTACGACCAGTCTTGGATTTGTGCCATGTGAGAATTCGGATTGAGGCTCATTATTTCTCCGTCTCCTAACGAGGAACTTTGTAATAAGAAAGACATTGTGTTCCAGCTGCAACCTGCCGTCGCTCCAGAGACGTCACGTTGCCATCGCGCGACTCAAACACCCTGCAAATTTCGGACGGACGAGTCACGAGGTTCGACTCTTCATTCTCGTCCTCTGTCCGAGCAAAGAGGTGAGGAAACCCAATGATCTCAATTTCATAGAAGACCAAATCAACCTTTCTAAATTCCCTTCAACATGGACCATGGAAGATCCTTTTCTCTTCTATTCATAAAGTCTTTATACATATTTTAGAGTATATTTAATAGGCTTAATAGGAATTGCGTATAGGCCTATGATTAAATTGTGTCTAAACCCGGCAGTGTGGGTTCAAAAATTCGGAACTTTCAGGCTTTTCTTGCCAATCCGATATAATCTCGTGCCCACAAAGAACTTCCAGATTAAAATCATAGATCACAATTCGTATTTTTTTTACATTTACCTTAAAGATGCTATTCTTTATGCCCTTTCTTTTACAAAGTATCATAATCATACAGTATTACTGTAACAGTAAAGACTTATTTAAATAGAAAGAACGTTCTATTCACATTTATTCTGACCTCACGTTTTAATTCAAGCTCGCTGTCTTTTAAGGCTATTTAACTACTTACAGAAATACTAAATTCTACTATATACAATTTGTCCAATTTTAACTGAATCATTAAGGAAATATTTAATTAGTCAGTTCTGGTAAATACTGAGGTCATAAAGGAAGTTATTTAGAATTTCCATTCAAAGTCCTAAATGTTCATTTGGAATTGATTAAACAGAAAGGGACGAAAAATGCTCTTGAAACAGGGCGAACGTTTTCCACAATTTTTTGTGACATGGAGTTTCGTCAATCGCTCCTTGAGACTCAAACAGAAGAGGAATTCAAGCGGTTGATTCTCAAGCAAGCCCAAGACCTCTCACAACAACAAACAGCTCCAGAACCACCAAGTGGAGAACCACCAATTCAAACCGGCACTCAACGCGTAAGCTCCGCTCTTATTCAAATCAAAAGTCCAAATTAGAATTAAAATATTAAGACAATATTTTATATTAATTTCCTCGTTGGTCCGAATTTTGAACTTTGAGGCATAAATTAGTTAATTAAACGCGATGGATTTTGAATATTCATTTGGGCGTTTGTGTAGAAGGAGAATTGGTTCAGCTTTGGAACGGGGATCAAAGAAGATTTAAAGCGACGGCTTCCCCATTACATCTCTGACTATAGGGATGGAGTGGTCGGCTACAAGACAATTCAGAAGACAATCTCCACGACGTTTTTCCTCTACTTTGCTTGTATCCTTCCGTCCATTGCTTTCGGAGTACTCAACGATCACACCACACAGGGAATCATAGGTGCATTTCACATTCCTTTTACTAGCTAAAAAATGAGGATTTCTTGTAACTTATGTACGTAGATGTGAAGAAAGTCATTGTTGGACAAACACTCGGCGAACTCGTTTATGTCGTTCTCTCTGGTCAGCCGCTTAACATTCTTCTCACAACGGCGCCCCTTTGTCTCTTTGTTAAAAGTAAGTCAAATTATCCAGCGTCTCTCGCAAACTCTCACTTCATTTAAAATACAAGAATGTTTTCAAATGCATAAATAGTATGGGAAGAGAGGGAATGGCAAATTCCAACGCGCATTCATTGGCCCACATGGGAATTTAAAGTTTTGACATTGATCTTTACATAATAAGCTTACCTATAATACCTTATATATGTATTATATATATGTATTAAGTATTACTATGTATACAAAATGTATGTACCCATGTATGGTAAGACTTTCAGGCGTGCGTACGTGTAATGATTACTAAACACCACATAATATATATGTACAAATATTACTTATTGTTGACAGAGATTTGAAAAAATATTTATAATTTATTCTTGTTCATTATGACTTTAGTCGTCTACGCGTTGGCCGAAGACTTTGACGTTGATTTTGAGGCATTGTATTGTTGTGTGGGTCTTTGGAGTTCGCTATTCACGGCTCTTTATGCCTTTCTCGACGTCTCCAGACTCATGAGATGGTCGACGCGATCCACAGAGGAGATTTTCGCCCTTTTCATCTCCATCGCTTTCTCCGTTGATGCTCTGAGGGATACGATTAAAAGTAAAGGAGTTTTATACTCATTCTTTCTTTGTCTTCAGCTTATTATATTCTTTCATTCTGTCTAGTAATAAAAAGTCACGTTATATTTATAATTAAGTTTATGTTTAGGTTATTGCTAGTTTTGGTTTTATTCATACCTGGGATATATAAATAATATCTTTATTATGTTATAAGATGCATTTTTGTTTTCATTGTTTTTAAATGTTTTTAAAGGATGATTAGGAAATTAAATTCCCTTTAAAATTGCTTTGTTGAGTCATGTCATGTGGGAGTGGGACAAGTCATGCTATAAAAATTTGCCAATTAATGTAAAAATGCAGAAGAGGAAATTGGAATGAATTGTAATTCTCATTATTTGGTCACCCAGACTTTCAAGATAACTACAACAATCCGAATTGTAAAGCATTTGATGTGGACAGAAGCATGGCAAACGCGATAAATCAAACGGATCCAGGTGAGGATTCCTCGTTTCATTTAAAGCAAAATAATTAATTTCGATTCCCCTCCAGTCGTTTGGCTTGCCAATATGGGAAAAACTGGGACTTTGGCCAACTCTTCATTTTGGGATCCGGCTTATGGCCCATGTGAACGTGACTCCTCGATCCTCTTTCTCTTCCTCATGTTGGGGACTCTCTGGCTCGGCGTTTCCCTCTACAACTTTAATAAAACGTAATTACTTTTTGGACTTAACTTGAGCGTCTGCCTCTGTACAATGTTAATGGTAATGGATGAAAGCGCACTTGAGTAAATCTCAGTCCCCGTCCATAATTCATACTGAGGTTCAAAGAGCCACAGGTCTTGAAGGAATAAAGAATTAAAAAATTCAAATGTCCATAGGCCATATTTACAAGCAAGTAAGCGCGAGGCCCTGGCTGACTATTCGCTTCCGGTTGCAGTCTTGACGCTCAGCGTCATTGGCTCATACCTTTTCCAGGCCGTGACGCGTAAGTTGATCAAAGAAAACATAAAAGTTATTTATGTCAATTAGGGAATTACTAGTTGGTTCTGGTGATTCAATCCCATGCTAATATCTATGTGAATTGGCAGTTGAGCGGTTCAGGTACGACGACCACACGATTTTCCAAATTGCAAGCATGCAGAAGCTGTCGTGGACTGCCATTTTCTGCTCCATCGGTCTGGGCTTTTCCCTCTCGCTTCTCATCTTCATGGATCAAAATATCACGAGTGCCATGGTGAATAATCCGTGTAACAAGTAAGAGACACTTTCTCTGATAAACACATTATGATTACAATCAGTTACTCCTCTTTATTGAAGGATTCATCACCAGAATCTCCATTTAGCTATCGGCAGATATCGTTGATTTAAAAAAATTCAAAGAAGGGTACCGTATAAGGATAGGACTTTGGGCCCCAGACATTGTTGTCAATTTTACACATTATTTTTTCAGTATTTTTAATTATATTTAACTACAAAACGGTCAGATTTTTAGGTATCGAGTGTTATATGAAAATTGTTCACAAAAATAAGGTCTTTAAAAATTAAATTAACATTCCCTTAAAAATGAATAATTTAAAAGTTATTCAACATTTAAAAATTTAAAATTTAGCTAGTCACATTACGAAAGTATTTTTATATAAAAGAGCATCAAAATACACTTTCTTTACTAGAATTTGATGCTCTTTTATATAAAATCTCATGCCATTCATATCATATTCATAGCTGAGAGTCGAAAATTGTTTTTAGGCTGAAGAAAGGCCCAGCTTACCATTGGGATCTCCTGATCGTCGCATTGATCAACGCTGGACTCTCAATGTTTACGATGCCTTGGATGCACGCGACGCTTCCGCACTCGCCGCTCCACATGCGAAGTCTGGCCGATGTGGAGGAAAGGGTCGACCAAGGACACGTCTACGAAATGTAACCAACTTGACCAAACTTGAGTCATTAAGAGAGAAACCCGGGGAAATTACGAGAACTCCTGTTATCCCCCCAATGCCAAATTCCCAAACATTTCTTCTCATCTGGTCCTTAATTCCCTTGTACTAAATATTGTCTTAAATAGCACTTATTAGCTCATTAGCTACGCTGCTAATTATTCACCAACTCCGTTCCTTCACGCGGAACTCGAAAATTTCCCCCGCAAATTTCCTTTTTATGTGGATTTGATCGAGTGAGTGGCAGAATACAAAAGGGGTTTTATTAAGCCTTTAATGAGATTCGCTTTCACAACCCCTCCGGCTTTCCCTTTCACTTCACAAAAGAAACACTCGACTTTTCCTAAGCCAAAATTGAAACCGAGTTGTTCATTATTTCCTCAATTGTGACATGAATGAATTTTCATCAACTACAACTGGAAATGAATGTTTATATACATTATAAAATGTATATATATATAAAATTGGAAAACGGGGTAAAATGACCTAAGAGTTGATTTTTCTCAGAATTGTCCGTGTGCGGGAGACGCGATTGACGGGGATCTTTTCCCACATTCTGATCGGACTTTCCATCTTCCTCCTGCCCTATCCATTGAAACACATCCCGATCGCTGTGCTGGACGGGTTGTTCCTCTACATGGCAGTGACGGCTCTCAACGGGAACCAGATGTTCGAGAGGATCACTCTTCTCTTCATGGAACAGGTAAGAGATGAATCACTTAGCCTTCATTCCAAAATCCCCCAGGCACCTCCTTACAAAAACGTCCAATCAGCAAGGCAAGGAAACTCAGGAGAGGCCTTGCTAAATATCTTACAGACTTCCCTTCTTATGTATTCTACATCTTGGATTTTTGAATAAAACCCGAGATTTGGCTAAAATCCGAGGTTTATAAAAAAAAAGTGTTTGGCGAAGTTTGAGACAAAAGGGTTTTTGGTTGAAGGCGGCGTATCCACCGAACCATTACATTCGAAGGGTGCCTCAGAGGAAGATCCATCAATTTACTGCGAGTCAAGTAATGCAGTTGACTGCCATGTGCCTCGTCGGCTTCTTCCCCATCGCGTACGTGAAGATGATTTTCCCCATCACGCTCTTCCTCCTCCTCCCGATAAGGTAAACCTCGCATTTTAAAAATTAAAATGCATTTACGCCCCATACATTTCCCATAATGTTAGGGGATTAGTGTGTGAAGAAAGTTTGACTCTGAGCTTGTTCATTATTCAAATGTTTGTTCCTCCTGGGACTCTGGGTCTTGGGAGATCTTGGAGGGAAAGTCTCTCTGGAACACCCAGAACTTGGGATGAGGAATGAATGCTCATTGTTGGTCATTTGACTCTCCAGGCACAAGGTGGTTCCGCTGTTCGTGGAGCAAAAGTATTTGGACGCGTTGGACGGGGAGCATCAGTGAATAATTATTCCCACATTCCGGACTCGGGCGTCTCGGTCCGACTCGATGGAAGGAGGCTGAAATAATCAATAGTAAGCATCTCAAATGCTATTGGAACGAGATCCCCAGACACACACACACACCTCTCCACATCCACTCACCTTCACACCCACCAGTTTTCAAAACAAAAAAACCAATTCGTCGACTCTTTAAATCTGCCATTGGAAATCCCTTTTGATCATTCCAATATACCCTTCGGCGTTGTCATCACATAGGAACTGGGGAGGTATTGGTTGGATGCGACGTGCCAAATGTAAATACAATAATACCCACTATAATTCTATTATAAATATTCATATGAATATCATATGTATAATATCTATATTGAATTGTGTAACTCTTTATCGGATTTTTAATTATTTTTCAAAATTCAAACGTTCGGAACTACAATCTGTGAAATTGTACATATTGTAAATTGCTCTTAATCGAAGGCTACACATAATGTGGAATTTAAAATTATTGGTATTCTTCACATGTAGATTGTAGCGACATTATGTGTGTATCGGGTACCGGGTACATTACATATATGTATAGGCACACTATATACATAAGAGCGGGTCTTTTAGGAATGTAAAAACTTTAAAAGTTAAGACTAGGATGCATCCGAAATATTTGCAATATAAGCCTTATTGTATGTATACTTACTAACTTACCATATATGCTACCTTGTATATATGTTAGGATCCGATCCCGAAAACGCTCAATGGGCGTTTTAAACGACCACAACTAGGTGAGAGCTAGTCAAAATTGCTAAATGCCGAAATCGTATATTGGTAATGTACAATCAAGACTTAATTGTAGTAAATGCATTTGATCTTTGACCTAAGCTAAGCTAAGCTAAGCTAAGCTAAGATAATTGAATATTATTAAACATGCTCTTACAATATCTAAATTAATTATTCATTGCTTAAATGTTATTTCGGGGTCTGGAAATTTTGACTAGCTCTCACCTAGCTGCGGTCGTTTAAAACGCCCATTGAGCGTTTTCGGAATCGGATCCTGACATATATAAATATATTAATAATAGTGTTTGGGACGAACGCGATATGCAAACTACCCAAATACCTCTACATATAACACGTTCTATAATAATAATAATAACAATAGCAATTTCTAGTAATCATACAAGTATAAATATTAGCTAGTGCTACGTTTAAGCACGTGCATTCATTTGTATAGCATTATTGAATAAGAAAATGGAATTGTAGTTGAGTCTATTGGATTATTCTCTAAAATTGTTTGATGCGATTAAAATTTAATGAGTATTTAGCTCACAGTAGTATATAATAAACTTGAGTAGTCAATGTGGGTGGTAAAAAAATCGAATAGATGAGGAATTTCAATATTCAATATTATAAGCTCCAATATAGAGAAATGGAGATGGAGAAATGCTATTTTAAAAAAAATAGCAAAATGAGATTAAGTATTGATTTTAATTAGTAAGGAGATAGCCATAGCTAAGTAGGCTTAGCTTTTAATTTAATTCTTCACGAGCTGAGTAAACTACTGTAGTATTGAATAATCAAGAATTCGAACTTGAAGAAATTGGGGTAATCCAACTGGAGAAACATGAGTATACTTATGTACCATGCATATATTTAATAGAAAACTATATGCACACTT
This sequence comes from Neelides sp. FZ-2019, assembly GCA_009869795.1. NCBI lineage: Eukaryota > Metazoa > Arthropoda > Collembola > Neelipleona > Neelidae > Neelides > Neelides sp. FZ-2019. The sequence goes on from VJMY01000125.1 coordinate 58,249, forward strand.
GCTAATAAATAATAATAATATCCTTTAATAAGATAATTAATGAAATACGAGAATTTAAAAGGAATGGGCATATTTGAGTTCCTAATTAAATGTGTTATTCTTTAATTACAGAGTAAATGGAAGGGAAGTTAATTAACATTTGCCTTTTCAATTTCCTCTATCATTGCCATTTAAGTATGCCTATATTATATAGATAGGATTGAGTGAGTGAGGAAATGACAAAAATTAACCGTTCACCCAGACGAATAAAAATTCTCCGCATTAATTACTCGTTCTGTATTTTATGTAAGTACTAAATATACCATATATGTAGGTAATATATATGTATTATTAATTGTAGCCGTGTAAAGATCCAGTTTTATATTCCCATTCGTAGAGAAAACTATGAAATTGTAAAGTGATTTATAATTTTAAAAAGTCATTTAGAAAATAGAATCATGACACTTTTTAGAAATCATGTGACATTTGAATTTCAAGTTATCTAAATTCCAAACAATCCATGTTTATAATGGACGCATATAATATAAAAAATACTAACTAATGTGTTGGTATTCTTTAGCTAAATTGCCAACCTACAATTATGCATTATGTGTGCACTATGTCATACGTCAGACACCTCCTACATGTACTATACATTTTTCTCGTTAACTGAAACAACTAACCAATTTTCCGTCCCTCAAATCAACTCAACTCATCTCATCTTCTTCTTAGCATTTGTACACGAAACTTTTATTTGAATCACTCGATTGCTTTTACTCTCTAATTAGATCTACAAGTACGGTGTATGCATTTAATAATTATGCGTCCGTATGTGTATTTAATTTTCTCATATACCTGCATACATAAATTACTTATGATACATCAAGAATGTGAAGTTCGGACTGACGCATAATAAGGTAATGTAATTACTGAATAATACTGAATATTAAAACAAAATGGTATGAAAAACGTTTGAAAGAAAGTCAAATGGTGAATGAGAGGAAATTTACTACGAGGGAAACATATGGTTGGTGCAATAAAGTGAGCAGAAGTTAAAAATTATGTAAATATTTATGAGTCTGTTGGGATCCGACGAAGAACTTCCCTTTCGCTCATCGTTCTTACATAGAGCATATATATTACACGATGCAGATTTTAATTTGTACAAATAATTGACATTTGTAAATGAATGAAATCACTGGAGGTAAAATAGCGTAATAATTAGCTACACGCTAATTGACTAAATACTTAATATTACATATAAGTAAGTATGTGCTCCTCATTTCTGAGAGTTTTACCTTTTTGTATGAGTCATCACTCGTCATCGTTGGTAGTCGAATTATCAATTCACTATATTTGTGATAAGTAGCAATATTTATCTTCTTACGGAAATTCATGGATGTTTCATATTGCCCTTAGCATCCCGTTAAAGTATAAACAATGCAATGCAAGGATAGACTGGCATAAAAGGAGGAGTCTCATCGAAAAGGTAAATCTCTCAGAAATGAGGAGTAAGTGTGAAGGGTTTGGTTGAAGGTGAAAGAGATTTGGTGCGATGGAGAAATTTCAGAGTACTTTTGACTCCTCACTCAAAGAATGCAAGAAATTTAATACATTAAATAAAGTATGATATATTTCAATGAAATGCTTGAGTGCAACTCGAACTGCATTTTTAGGAGAGATACGAGAATTGACTGGTTGGTAAAATAAATTCGTAGGGATTTGGAAAAATCCTTCATTTTTCAATACAAATACTGCATATAGTGTACTCCTACATAATGAATACTTATTAGGGTCAATTAAACAATTGGATTAAATGAACTTAAGGCTAAATCTATATTATATCTACTAGTAGTATCTATTTAATCACTTTCAAATGAAGAATTTATAAATACCCGTTTCCCTCATAGTAATGAATTAATAATAATAACTTGTAAAATTGATGTTTTTTTCCGTTTATCAAGCCAAAAACCATGTACACATGCAGACTTGATTCAGTTGCTACAAAGATACTAGATACAAAGATAGTTGCTCTTCAGAGGAATATATACTAATATTGGAACGATGCAGAGAAGATTAGCATAAACCTGCACAAACTTATTAGGATAACTTTCAGCATGGAGTATATACCTAAATCTACAATGTTCAAATTTAAAAAATTGTGCCAAATGAAAAATGACTTTACATTAATGAGTTAATTAGTAATTTACAAAAAGTAATCAAAGAAGGTTGTATATAATGAATCTTAGAACTGATTTTTGAAACTCAAGGTAAAATTCGAATTACATGTGGCCAAGTCTTAACCAAAAATGTTAATTAGAGATTAACGTTTAAATACTTACCTATTTAAATGTTCATCGTTAGTCCGATTGAAGGTACATGAATACCCATAATGTATAGGAAGTGCCTATATGGGAAACCTATTATAATACGATAAACGTGTTCCATTTTTAATTCCCATTTCCATTCAATTTAAAAAATAAATATCATATATCATAGGTAGATATTATATTTAGATATGTAAGTATATGCAGGTATGTATAAATGCATAAACTTGCATAAAGCATCATTCTTAATTTATATAATAATAGGTTTAGTGTTTATATAAATATTGCTTTAATTTATTTATTTCATGTGATTCGCATTTTAGAATAAATAGACATTTCCAACCATTTACCATTTTGTCAAATGAACTTACTTGACTAAAACATCGATTTAGTCTTGACTTATTCAGATATGTATCTCTGTAATTTGTACATCTAGATATTTTATCATACACCGAATGAATAACGGCTCGTTCCATGTAGTTTGCACAATGTGCTCTCGCTTTTTCTTGCCTTTTCAAGAATATCTAGAAATTCTTCCGTTTACAATACCCACGATATTTTGAAACTCTAATTTCCTTAGTCCGTCCACGTCCACGATAGCTACTTGGAATACGAATATGATATACATTAAACTTAAACCTCACAAAGTGGACGAGCTGAGAAAATTAGGTTTTCAAAATATCGAGGGTATTGTAAACGGGGGAATTTTTAGATATCCTTGAAAAGGCAAGGGAAGATCGAGAGCCGATTGTGCAAAGTAATTGGAACGAGCCTAATATGAATAATAACCTTAACCCCAAAGAAAAATAAATAGAATGTACCTACAAAATGCAATCAATTCAATAAATAATTCTAATCCTTATGTAATTTATATGAAAGAGGATGTTTTATAATTGCATAATAAACTTAATTAATTTATGTAACTTATAAAAATAAAAAACGTTCGGAGTTCCTTCTTGAGTGAATTCTTGATAAGAAACACATTAAACAATTTATATGCTACATGTGTTTGCTAAAACGATAGTAAAATTATGAACGAATTTTTGAACCTGAACTCAAGTGTTAGAAGATATTATATAGCACATACATGCATAAATACTTATATTCATATAAATAATTGTATATACCAACTCCAATATATCCCCAATTTAATGAACAGCTAAATATACCAAACAAGAAAATAGTTATATTAAAAAATTGTTTCCACGCAGAAAAGGAAAGTGTTTATTAAGAAAATAATTTTAGGTGTCTTAAATTAAGTTAACATTAAAAAGCGTTGTCGGATTACTTAATTGAAACTAAAGATATTGTTAACTAACATTGAATAAATAAGATGTTTCTAGTTGAAGTATTCTTTGAGATATTATACGTTAATCTGTATAGTAAGTATTAAGCAAACCATTTAAAATGTTATTGAATTATATTGATTGTGCAAGTGATTCTAATTGTAAGTTATTGTTATTCATGATATTCCCTATGTACAAAGTACTAAAAACAAACGAATTCTGTAAAAATATAGATGACATTCGAATAATTAATTGATTTGCTTGCTTTAATAATGTAATATTAATTAATTAGATATTATTTATTACCTATGTACATTTCGTTATACATATAGGTATATATTTACATACTTTCGCTGTAACTAATAAAATTCAAATGCCTTTATAATTAATAGTTTAGCAAACAATACTTAAATAAATAGCATCTTGATCTTAATTGATATTCAGATTGACAAATACTTATATATAGTGCAATTCAAGTTTACAATGTTTTTTTTGTCTGTCCACATATAAAGCTAATTTATATGTAAGAATGTAAATAAGTTATGTCATTTGGCTTTAAATGAGTCAAGTTTCAAAAATTGAGTTAAAAAATTATTCATGATATTCATGATCTAAAAAACCATAAAACGCTTATGTTTGTTATCTCTCTCTCACTCAACTCAACTCAAAATGTTATAATTCACAATTGTTTGTAAACCCGGCAAAGACATTTTAACGACTTTTGGTTTGTAAATAAATGTTAGAATAAACTAACGTAAAAAGTCTTTCTTGACACTCACGCAAATTATTTTACATAATTGTATCAAGTACCCTTAAACATACTTGTAATTATATTTACAAAGATGAATAAGAATATTAATGGCTATATATATCTTATATTAAACAAATGAATATTATTGTCTGTATTAAACACAAATAAGGTTCATAATTAAATGTACTTATGTGTGTGTGTAATGCATTGAGTATTGTACATTGATGAATCCGTAATTGAAATTAATGAATTAGATAATTAGTTTAATTTGACGTCGTTCTTAATTCGTGACTCTGTAGAAGAGAATGTAAATTATAATATTTAAACTTGGTATACCAGAGAAGTAAAAAAGCAATTAAGGAGAGGATTATCGTGGAAGCCTCAGCACTACATGCCTATCTGTTGGTACACGAAGAACTAGAGAGTTGTCGGAGATTCGAGGCATTGAATTCTCTGTGTGTCGCTGCTCATTGGGATTGGGAAGATGAGCTACACCTGAGGCGTAATGGAGACCAACAGATGAGTCTCATTATTTTCCTGAATTATTGTGTACCTTCCAGAAAACCATGTATTCCTAAGGATGAATAAGATAGTAAGGAAAATAAACAATGAGTGTTTTCTTTGTTTGTGTAATGAATCGCGGTTCTTTCTACCAACACCGTAGTTCCATCTCCACTCGTTATTGGTAGATTTTCAACAATGGGGGCTCCCATTTGGCATTGGGTTTTATTACACGACTTCACCCAAGTCTCAAGGTTCTTTCAAAACAATCAATCCAATGCAGGCTGGCCATATGAACAATATCTTAAAATTCCCTCCCTTTGTTCCCTTTCATCCAATCCATCCATGAATGAATTACAGTATCCCATAGCATTCAGCTCTCTTTTATTGCTTTAATTTCAATCATGATCTGACCAAATGATCTTCTTAATACATCAAAACTTGCAATTTTGCACACATTGTATTTCATGACGTTGACTAGATTAGGTTCGAATTTTTATATTTATAAACAATCAAGTTGGGCTTTTAATTCTAAACTAGACGCCTTTATCTTGAGAAATAGCCTGAATAACCTTTGGTATGAGAATTTCGGCCATAATTGAGCTGGACTCGACCACGAAGGCATGGTTGATGCCGCGCTCGCAGAGTTCATAATTTAGGCCAGGCAAGACCTTGAGCATCTCGTGGAAATAGTTGAGTGGCGCCCAGTTGTCGTCCGCCCCGAAGTAGAAGAACAACTTGCCCGCGTGCTTCGCAATTCCATCCGAATCGAGCTCGAGGACTTCCTCCATTTCTGCTTTTGCCATCCACAAGACTCGTTCGAGTATTTCCTTGTTGAACAAATGGAGACCCGAGTCGAGGACGCACGGAGGAGCGGCTGAGGGCCATAAGAGACAGCGGAGAACAACACGTTGAGCCCATTTGGGCAGGTAAAAGACCGGAGTGAGGAGAAAGAACATCAAACGTTGAAAACTGAGCTTCGGCATTAGGGATTGCCCATTGGGTGTTTCCTTCATTCGCTCCAGAGTGGGGAAAAGCATGAATCCTAGGAGAAGCTGCTTCTCAAAACGCTCGCTCCTCTTGAGAACCTCAATGGAGATCTTGGCCCCGATCGAATGGGCCAAAAGGACGATTTTCACATGGGCCGGCAAAATTTGACGGACGATCTTCAATTTATGCTCGATTTGACCTTCGAGATCATACAAACTGGGAAATTCTAAAAGAAAATTTCACGAATCAAATTGGCCAATTGAATGGAGGAAATAAATGCAGGTAAGAATAAATTAGTAGCTTGGTAAAGATTCTAGGTTTAAGTAATATAATAAATTGAAAATAATTAAGTAAGGTAGTTAATTTACCCTTCAAACTTGGGAATGCCCCTATTCCGTCTCCATCTTGATGTCCCCCATGTGTGATTCCCCAAACTGGGATGCAGAGATTTGGAAATTGAGATCGAAGGGCTTCATAGAGCTCCGATAAGAATATTCGATAGGCTTCAATTTGCCCAGGATTACCTTCAGATAAAATCAAAAATTGTTTTAGCAACAATTTTAATTATTGATTAACTATTTAACTAATTTTAATTTAAAATAAAAATACTTTCTGGATCCAATTAATCAATTACGAGTTTGTCAGCTCATGTAAGTCTGACATGTTATAGATTTAAGTATAAATGAATGATGATGAAATGAATAATTGTTCCCGACCTGGGATCATTAACAGAAGATATTTACATCCGTCCAAGTTCTCGTCGATGGCCGGTCCAAAGGTGAGGAACCTCGTGGGAAGTCCGTTAATTTGCCTATTCGAGTATTTCCCATCTTCCGCCATACCATAAGAGTTAATGATTCTCAACAAGACGAACTGGAGCCTGACTGGAGATCTATGAAAGATTTGGCGAAGGCGAAGCGGCGTTCAAATCCCCTGAGGCGCCTGAGGAAAGTGAATTTCAATTTAAACCCTTCCAGTCTGTAACCTTCAATGTATTGAGCCAATTTATCACTTTTGCTCTACAATTCCTTCATCTAAACATGTCGACGTGATCATCACAATATTTAATTCATCAATTGCCCTAACATACCAATAAACCATATGCCTATCATTACACTTCATGAATAATTTCATTTAACTACTTATTGACTTTATTGACATTTAGAAAGGCATGGAGTGTTGAGCCAGGATAAAATAAAACTATACATATATGTTGTAGGTACATATATGTACCAACTTACACTGGTAAACATTCATTTATGTAAGTATGTGATATGTGTACATTTCATAAATCCAAAGTTGAAAGGGAATTACAAGCATTTGATTAACTTCATTCAATCCTTATCTAATCTAGTGCTAGTTAAGTAACTTCCATTTCATGCTTAATGCCATATAATATAAGTATAATACTTATTAAAAAATAGTAGATTTTATGTCGAAATTACTACCATATTACATACCGTATTCGCCTGAAAGGTGTCTCCCGGACATATTTCGGACCCGAACACTTTTAAATAAAATGAGAATTTGAAACCAAATAATTAGATTTTATTCATGAATTAGCCATAGATTCGTCATAAAAGTCTTGAATATTCATGAAGCTTTTGCTTCCAGAGATAATAGTTTCATATATTTCTACTTCGCCTGAGAAACGTTAGTTCAGTAGTGTTAGGTATTTGTGTAGAATTAATATTTGTACTCAAAGACCCCGGACACATTTCGGGCCCGGACAAAAATCGGGCGAATACGGTACATACAAATAAATATATCTCTAGGTTTGTTTGTTGATATAGAATGCATACCAACATTCCTAACTAAATACATAAATATTCTAAAAATCATATATATACACATATTTTGTTACATATCACTTGTGACACCATTTGGAATTGTATAAATTCAAAATATGTGTTTTTCATTGACTTTGGGTTTAGTTATAAATGACGATGAGAAAATTCAAATAAAAGTTAGGCGAAAAAACTAATACCTAAGAAGGTAAGTAGTAGTAGTACATAGTAAGTATTTAGTAAGTAAATGTAGGTATATGTTCTCTTGAGGCATTGTAAAGAATTAAGCTATTTAATTCAAGATAAAAATTCTAACATTAAATTTAAGATTCTTCCTTTATGCGTTAATGCTCAAATGATCTTGCCATAAAAATTATTTAGTATTTTTTCACCTTTTGAATTTGAAATTAGATAATTATTCAAAGAAATTCTCTTTGATCAAAATAAAATGAGTGCCTAGGTATATAGTCAGTTTTGATAAAAAGGGAAATTTTCATTTAAAAAATTCGTGTTTTGACTGTTCAAATACTGCTAAAACTAAATCAAATGATCAAACACTAAATTATTGTTTATAAATATTAAATACGCTTACATTTAGTTATATAATGTAATTAATTAATAGAATCAAAAGTTAGCAGGATTCTGAAAACGTAAATTGGAATCCAAAGGTAATTTATGCAAATAATTATTTAGATATTTGAGAGATGAAAGTAATCGGGGGATTGAAAATTAAAAGCCAATTTTCTTTAATGTGCGAATTTGTGGGCAACTTGTAAAATCGCAGCTTGAGATGAATTGGGAAAATCGAGGCTTTTCCTCATTTGGGGATTCTCCATTGGGGGGATTCATTGATTGCCAAGACCAGGGGGATCCAACATCATTAACTCGCCTTTTAATCAAAACTCAATCCAAGAAAAACTTTCTAAATTCATTACCAATATGAGCCAAAGATTTCCTAGTCTATTGAACGCAAAAATGTTAAAAGTTTATAAAAAATCTACTCAACAATTTATTAATTTCGTTAAATTACTCAAGTCTCTATCATAAACACTAGTAGCTTTAAAGGTATTTTAAAATTCCTTATAAATTAGCAATGAATGAGGAATCCGCAAAAGTAAAACGTTTAGACCAAATGAATTCAATGACTTGAATTGAATTGACCAAGCAAATGTGTTAAATGGCACTTTTGCATCCAAAGAGCCAACTGTGGCTAAGCAGACATGTAAAAATGACGATAAAGATCATAATAAATGCGGATTTTTGAATGTATGAGTTTGAGCGACATTCTACTTCTAAGTGAGCGAGTCTCCTAATCGGACCTGGAAATGAGTAAATAAGGGGAAGAGGAAGCGACACGCACCAACTACATACTTACACCATACATATAGCCAAATAAGCGTCCTTTTATTACTTAGGCACATTAAACGCCCTAGGTGGAATTCTGCTGACTCAGGCTGCTTGCCCTCAACTCCCTCACATGGATTCAAATGGGCAAAATTTCCTAATGGGCTTGAATGGATGTGGTGGGAGGTCGGCGGGTGGAAGTGGAAATCCACAAATGGAGTCACTCCAGTTCCGGCAGGACTCTCATTATCCACGACCATTCACCTCAAGCATAATTAATTCTCCAAACTCATCCGATGAACTCATGGAACCCTTGGGATGTCAACAATGGAAACCCGTACGCCCACGACTCCTTGCACGACTAACTAAACATAATCTATTACTGGACTTGATCATGTAATATGGATAACGGTAAGTTTAAGCACACATGACTAATGCGGATTGATTTCAGAGGAGGGTCCTCGCCATGTGGACTCAAATCTCCAGAATGCTCCTTCCCATGCCGACATGGCAAAAGAGGGACGAATAAAGATCATTTTCCATTTTCCCAGTGCTAGAACTTGGCGGAAACGGATTTTGGAGGAGAGAGGATGAGTTGCTCGAATATTTCTCAACGGTTCATTTATCATTTTGTAATGAACAACAGCCAATAAATAACGGCATATACTTTTAAATTAGAACTAATATGCTAATAAATACCCAAGTTGCATTGTACAAATCAAAAAATTGCAAATCATGAGTTTCTCGAGTTTCTAACCCAAATATCAAAGAGTTGAGACATGAGGAGTTTGACAATAAAGTGAATTCTGTTCGTTGAGTTAAAAATGATCTTTTATAAATTAATAGATATATGTATATGAATAGGAATTTAACCAGGTTTTTCCACTTATGTTCTTCAATTCCGTATTTATGCAAAAATGCTTGATTTGTGCATTCCGTACTTGTACAAATAAATACATATGCTACTTATAATAAGTATCTTGTATCTTTTAAATCTGCGAGACTGAGGAAAAGAGTCAATGGATTAGAAATCAGAGACGTTTTCATTTCAAGCATCAAAAGAGATGAAATCCATGTTGAATGAAGAGATAAATTCCTTATCACTTTCAAACGATGAACCAACAGGGAAGAGTGTCAGATTATTTGAGAGAAAGTTTCATAGTCTATCACGTACATTGATTCAACCACGTTAAAATCATGCAGCCGATCGAAGCTACTCACTCACATATTGAAATAACATATATGTATACTTAATATTAAATTATAGAGCAACCCGTAGTTATAAATGTCATGCATACCATCTATATTTATATGAAATAGACTTCATTCTTTTCAATCAAAAATCTATCAAGACCCTTATACCAAGTAATTTACATCATTTACGTCGTTTTATATTATATTTATACTTCTTTTAATTATAACCATGTAAGAGATCATTTTACTATTTGACTAAAATTAAAATGTGCCCAAATAAGCATGCTTACATAAATGTCATATATATCATATAACATTAGCGAAGTATCCAAGTACGTATATAATAGTCTATAATAGTCCATGAAAGCTCCAAATAAATGTAAATAGTAAATACATAAGTAAGAATACCATAAGTATTGAGTAATACTTAAAGGTATGTAAATATAAAATTTTGTCAGCTTGTAAGCTAAAGCAAATGTGAATGTGAGAAACAAGCTTATTCACATTATCATATGGCAAAATCCTTATTTTTCACTTTCTTCCTTTAAATGGAATCTTACATGTTCCATTTCGGTTATACTACAAGAGAATAGATGCATATGATTTTGGTGATGAATGCTCTGTGTGTGTGTGGATAAAAAGGGAGATTTCAACCCATGGAGGTGAGCGGACAATGAGGGGAATAATTTAGGATAAGCGTCAACGTGTATTTGCCTCCCTATGGGTGTTTGTTATTGGGCATTGACAGGAGAGTTAGAAACCTGGGTCGAGTCCTCGGAGATGGACATTCCGATTCTCGTTTCGGGGGGCTATTGTTCGCCGCTCATTACTCGCCCTGGCCATTGAAATGATCATGCAAAGGAGCGGAAGTGGAGAGGGCCGGACACAGGAGAATCCAGAGCATGAAATGGTCACTTCCTCCGTCTCCCTGCCAAGGCAAATCACCCCACCTTTTCCACGTAGATCGCCTCTCTGATTGCGTCCACTCACCGTTCACGCTCCCAACTGGATGCGTCGTTCTCAGAGGACCAACAATCCCAAAACCGCCAAGAGTGAAGTGAATCCCCGCCACGGATTTAACCTCCACTGTCCGGAACTAACCTCACCAACTCACCAAGTGCTCCGCATCCCACCCGCTTGTTCACAACCCAGGAGTTGCGGGGGAATTCGGGAGGATTGCTCGAACATTCCCCTGGCCCGGATCCGAAATGAGGCCAAGACGGAAGGTAATGGACGCGCCTCTTCCCTTTTCACATCTCAACTCCTTGGCGAGAGATGCGGAGGAGAAAGAACCAAGTTTTCTCCTCCCATTCATCTCGTCTCCTCGTCGTCGGAGAGAACCCCTCGCTTAGAACTCACTCAACTCTCGCCCACATTCCCTTAAGACCTTTCACAATGGACATCCGTGGATTCAAGTCATTTGGATCTCAATTGCTCTTGAACCCTTTAAAGATTTCTTACAAATCACTTACCTATATAGATAGATTATAATTATTCGCCTTACTATTTATACGCCCACTAAATATAATAATCACAGAGAGATAGAAAACTTGGGATTAAATAAGTTAATTTTCAAATTCTCCAAGCAATCAATAGAAGCTTTCAAATGTCCATTAGAAATTTTTTCAAGTCACCCAGGCATTTGGCATCTGTATGACTATTCAATGTAGATTCATTGTAAAAGTATAATTCTTATTATTTACAAATGTTCTCCTGACTATGTCCTCCATAAAAATATTCAATCAGCATATTGGTTGGCAAAAATTCCTTTAATTGAATATTTTAATGAATATAATTCATTTCTCCTTTTGATCTTGAGTGGGAAAATGCGAAAAAGCATAAAATGCAATATTTGAGAAATATTACAAACATTTTGCGACGAGCCATGAGAACTCGTGAGTTTTTAAATCGTCATTTAAATAATCCAGCAACAACTTTACACATTCTCAGAGAAATGGGAAAACGAATTAAAAAAACCTTCAATTTTCCTCATTCTTTATGAAAGAAGGATATATGGATTTGAATTGAGTGAATTCAATTCAATACGGATTCATTCGATTAAGAATGAAACAATGGAGAGGCGCAATGATTCCAAATTCTTCTTTCTCATCCTTCCTCCTTTTAGGATTACTAATTAACTCAATACAAGTTGAGAAAACAATGGAATTAAATCATAAAAGACGCCCGACACGGTTTCATTCGCCCAGGTCGAGGTTCATGAGCGAACCTCGACCGCATCCATCCTAAACAAAGGATTTTAAGCTCCCTTTTAATACGCCGATATTAAATAATCTCATCATTTTATTAAATAAATGCAATTTAATAAAGAAGTCATACAAAATCTCGCGATTTACAAATTAACAATATATCTGTAAAATTATTTATTTCACCAATATGGAGGATTGACACTAATGGCTATTTGTTACTTTGGTGATAAAGAGCATTTAGAAGTTTGAGGTTTTGACTGTTAGTTTTCGAGAATTGATTTGATCCTTCATGAGGATGATGTAATAATTTGAGAATTTTCCAATTGTGAAAGCGGCAATGTCTGGTGCAGATCATCTCCTTTTAATATATATAAAAATTCTAAAGAGTCGCAGAAGGGCCGCTCTTTGATGATATATAATACGTATATAATACTATATATATATGTATAAGGTTGGCGCAAGTGTCGAAGCCGGGGATTAACAGGGAGTTAGAGATCCAAGCGGGGGTTGATCGAAATAAGCTTTCTCGGCTTTTGGTATATATACATACATATATAAGATTTATATGAGATTTTTAGTCAATGTGGGTTTGAGAGCAGGTGACCCAATTTTCCGTCGCCTTCGGAGGATTCATTCCTCACTATTAATTTAATTTGGGTCCAGCGGAAGCGGGAGGATGAGCGGCTAAACCCTCTGACCTTATTACCAAACCCCCTTCTAATTATCCATCCATCCATCCACTGTCCGTTCCTCTAAATTTCTCAACTCCTCGTCATTCCACCTTGAACAAATTAGCCAATCTGGAAATTAATTCAATCCACAAAGTGACAATTTAGATTATCCAACGAGAGGAATGTCTTAAACTATTCGACTTTCTTCCTTTTTAAACTCCTTCCACTCCATGTCATTTAATATTTCTTGTATCCCTTTAAGCACGCATAAACAATCCCATATCGACTAAGAATTTAATTGAATTATAAATTCATTTTATATCTATAAAAAAGTTTTTGAAATGAGCTTATCCTGTGATTGAAAAATGAAAAACACATACAAAGTTAGCATTTGGGGTTTTTCAATGAGCTCTACAAGATAGGATACATTTGGAAAAGTTTCAAGATACCCATGCGTCGCACTCGTTAACTTGGTATGAAACAAGCCATAGATTATAAATTGGAGTATTGAACTTTAATCCGACAATAATAAAACTCGCTTCACATTGAAATTATACGGGAGTTATCCATAGAGGTAGGAAGGATGAGTAATGGGTGAGCATAGCGGAAATCATAGAAGGATTTTGATGAGAATGACCAAGTCCATACATGTATAATAGCCAGTGCATTGTGATACACAGAGGAAGATAAAGGACAATAATAAATAAATATAGGTAGTAATGCCATTGTATATTTCCTATGCGAGACTCCTTTCACCTTCGACGCGGAATGGGATTAGATATACGGCATGATATAAAAAAGTGTGATTGGAGTGAGATAATTCATTATTCTGGTTGAACGTGTAGGCAGAGGGGAAAGAAGACCGGAAGTGGAACCATCCATGGAACATTGGATGTTCAACACGTCGAGTCTGTTGGTTCCTCTGTGGATCTGTCCATGGGAAAAATCTCTACAACATGAGATGATCAGGAACCTTCGCCACGCCCTCGTTCCCCATCAACTTTAACTTTTAATTATACTATAGCTAAATGTATATCCCTTGGATCATTTAATATTTATTCCCAGAGCTACTTTTGTTCACACAACAATGGTCGGGAAAATCGTCTCATTATTTCCATTTACCTCTACATGAGCATTCGGAACGTTGCAATTCCCCTCCAAAACGAACAAATATACTTTTTAAGTTAGTTTTAAACCCAAATGCAGGTAGTTTAACATTCTTGACGCGACGAACTTTTCATGAACTTTTCCTCATTGAGTCTTATTATTTAGGAATGGAGCCTTTGAGTATGACAGCTTGAGTCAACCATGTTAAATGTAGTTTCTCCCATGCATCATTTGCACGTTTAAATACATACATTTCAATTTCAGTTTAATAGCATCAGTCATCATTTAAATTTACGGGAATGTATATTTTGCGGAAGTTCATTTAATTTCTGGATTTCCCTCTCGATGGTTTAAAATTTGAATTGAAGAGTTAATTAACGCTAATGAGATAATTCCCCATTGGGTTTATTGGGCTCTCCGTTTGCCTGATTTATTTTAATAAATTTGACTTAAATGACGTAGGGTCGACCTTTTGATTCTCCTCTATTAAAAATGTTGCGGGAACTTTCCTCATTCTTCTTCATATTTGGAATCCTCCTTCAGAAAAGTGGAGGTGTCGGAGGTAATCAAATTCTTTCATCAATAATACTTTATTTAAAAAAATATTAACATTCGTTCATAAAATAGATTCTATAGCCATTCTATAGCCATTAGACAATAGCCATTTTTTTCAATTTAAAGGACAACAAAACAAATGTCGAAGCAAATTTCAAAATTGATTTTTTAAATTTTTAAGTCAAATATAAGTTAATTTCATTGTTTTAGCTCAATGTTTCGGTGGCGTTGAGACGTACGAGAAGACAACGGGAATGGCTATGTCGGAGTCTGAATCACAAGGACTTCTTCACCAGCCTGGAGCTGCAGTAACGAGGGATTGCACAGCGGTCTGCCGACAAAGCACCACTTGCAAAGCCTTCACCGTTGGTAAGAAATTGAGAACTTTTTTACTTTCACCTTCCTTATTCCTCTACACAAATAGTTCTAAAGTAGTTTTAATTTAATAGTCATAAGCTCATAAGCAATGCCATTGGTATATATTTCCTCGCTGCTTTTCATATATTTAATGGGTCAGAGTTGAAACGCCAAATGACTGGAATAGATACATTTATGTGTAACATGCGAAAGAAAACGAAAAGTTATATTTATAAAATATTTGAATCATTAGGTAGAACAAATTTAGGAGTACCTATGAATTATAGTATTGGTAGTATAAACTATGATATTTTAAACAATAATACATAGCTATTTGCTTAACAATTTAAAAAAAATTTTAATTGAACTTTTTTAAAATTTGTTTAATTAATTTGAATTGAAGGACAAAAACTCTGAGAAAGTAATCAATAGTTAAAATGAGGAATCATGATATTTTTTAAAAAAGCAACTCATATTTGTTTTTAGAATAATAGTAAGATTATTGAGTTAATTTCTTTTCCTTAGATTATGACAAATCAAGGTGCGATTCGAATGACCGAGACTCCGTCGGTCGCAGAGATAAGCTAAGAGAAGATCCAAGGACTAATTACTTTGAAAAAGTTTGCTTTCGCGGAGGTAAAGTTCAGAATTTCAATTAACTAATTCATAACATAATGTAGAATAAAATTGACCAATCTTCACCTTTTCGCAGTTCCAAATTTTCAACAAGCATGTGGAGATCGCCTTTGGTCCTTTGAACGAGTCCTTGGAGCCTTCCTTGACGGATTTGACGACAAAGAGGAACGTGGCGTTCAATCCAAAGTTGAATGCGAAAAATTATGCCTTCTCGAGTCGGACTTCGCCTGCAGGTAAAAAAGCATTCTTTACAAATACATGCCAACATAAATGATTACTTTAAAAAATATCTATCACATATTTTATCTCTATTTAGTCAATTTAATTTCTAGTTAATTATGCGAATAATTTTTTTTAACTAAATCCAAAATAAATGAGGGATCAATGATTTAATTAAGGTCTGCGGAGTATGATGAGTCTTTGAAGATTTGCCGGTTGAGTCGGGAAGATCGAAGGACTCAACCCAGTGCGTTCCGAAGACAACCTGGCATTGCCGTCGACTATTTGGAGAACCAATGCGTGAAGCGTAATCCATTTATTTACTTCACGACTCATTTATTACTTACTTAATGTTACTTCTAATGAAAAATTGAGACGGTGGAAAGCAATTTATTCCATTGTTGATGGCTCATGATTAAACGATAGATTTAATGATTCATCTTTTATTCCTTGTAGAACTCCCTGATTGCCGCTACGCTGCGAGACAAGATGTGTCTGTGATCTCAATGGACGACCTTCAATTCGCAGCATCTAGAGAAGACTGCGAGTCGCTCTGTGATCACGTAAGTCGCTTTAATAAAAATAAGATTTCCAATTTCATGGCACGTTGCAATTCCTGGAACCATTGATTTAATTTCCGATTCTCAAGTCTTTAAGCTATTCCCTAATCCTCTTTTACATCTTTGGGAATCTTCGCAAAACTTTGGAAATAATCTCTATATTTCCTCTTTTTATAAATGTATTTGTGGAAAAAAGTCAGTTTGTTTGAACGCAGGCGAGGACATTCACATGCAGATCCACATCTTTCGCAGCAGATGAAAATCGATGTTACCTGAGTGCCGATGATTCTGTGAGCCTCATGGGAGCTCCGCTTCCACATAAAAGGGGTGCTGTGTTCTCGGAAAAACAATGCTCTATAAGTAAGGAACCTCCTTTATTTATGATGACACTCAACGGCCCATAAATTGGGTTTAAAAAACCTAAATCTTTGTTAGCCACTCCACATTTCTCCTTGGTGGATTTGGAAATAAAAATGAGGAAATCTGACTCAACGTGGAATTTTTTAGATCATTGCGAAGGCGGGTTGTTCACGTTTGAGAAGGTCACAGGACACTTTCTGCGAACAGCCAAGCAGGAAGCGATCACCCTCGCCGCCACGGCCCCAGGAGTGACCATTGAGTGTGTGGAACGTTGTCGAGATGCAGGAGCGGATTGCCCTTCCTTCCTAGTGGATCACTCCGCCATGCGATGTTTCAAACTGGACAGGAATACCCAAGGTCGCGGAGAAGAGCTGACTCGAAGAGATGGGCAAAACTACTTTGAGAAAATCTGCCTACGCGGAAACACACGAGGATGTCGGGGACGAGCTTGGGCTTTTGAGCGGCGCCCCGCACGAGAACTCCGCGGCCACGACGACCTCGTCCTTCACCACGTCCCGAGTCGGCGAGACTGCGAGGAACGTTGTCTCGCGGAAACCCGCTTTGTGTGCAAATCCGCCGAGTATCATACGCAAACCACGGAGTGCCGACTGAGCAGAGAGGATCGTCGAACTCGACCCAATGACTTCGTCGAGGCTCCAATGCACATTGAGTACTTGGAGAACCAATGCATTGAACGTAAGGATTTCCCCCAAGAAGAGTTCAAAGTCATTTTAAATAGGGCTAATTAATATATTGATAATATAAAAATTGTATTTAGTAATGAGACTTAAATTAATTAATATTTTGAATGAAGCCGACAAACGGTGCACTTTTGACAACATTGGGGATTCTCATCCGAGATACTTGGACACGGTCATTGCGAGTGTCGGAAGCGAGACGGAGTGCGAACAGCGGTGTAACACTCACCGGGACTTTGTCTGTCGGTCTTACTCCTTCTACGGTCCGGCCTCTCAGTGCTTCATTTCCGGGGACGACAAAGGTAAGAGTGGATGGGGCAAAGCGAGGGCTCACTCTGGTCTTTTTCAGCGTCCGGAGGAGACGAGGCTGTGCAAAAACGACCGGGCACAATTTACTTTGAGCGGAATTGCAAAAATGTTCAAGTTGGCCCGAGCTCCGGTCCAATTGCAGATCGAACGGGGCCGAGTACAGGCTTTAGCAGCAATGCAATTACAGACAGGCATCCTGGGCCTGGGAACACAGCCACGCAGAGTAAGATACATGCCCACAATTACTCCTTACATATTACATACGCTCTCACAATTTTTTGATTATTTTCACTAAAGATTATTTCCCTATATCACAATTACTTGATAAATAGGATATTACCTATATAGTAATTATTTTACAATTTCCATTACATATCTATTGGTATGTAGGTCCATTCCATACTACTATAAGTTAATAAATTTTACGGTTTATTATTGACTTCCTCGGATTGTATTGTTTGTATCGTTTGTTAATGACTGTTTCTCTTGTCATAGTCGGTCGGTGTCATTTTGGACGGATGACATATGAGAAAGTGTCGGGGTACGAGTTGGACCGCGGGCACAGTTATCTTCTCTATCGCGACGCAGCCCGGGGCATTTCGGACAGATGTGCAAAGAGATGTGAAAGTGATGTGAAGTGCCACGCTTTCAATCTCGACTACAATCGAAACGAGTGCTCGGCCTTGGAATTTGGAAACGATGAAGTTCGCTACGACTTGAGAAGATCCTCTGGGGTGGCATATTTTGAAGGGATTTGCCTTAAAGGTATTTTATTTAAATGATTTTGCCACTTTTTTAAAGTCGATTGGAAGAAAAGGTTTACTAAATTGGTTTAGAAATAGTAATATTTATATGAATATATGTAATTATATTGTATTGTATTATAACTTAAAAGTCTTAATGCACTGTATATTCTCATTGTAATACCAAGCGTTGTAAAGATCATCTGGCGATGAGGTGACTTAAATATTTTGTGAAATGATGCAGGCGGAGGTTGTGGGCTGCTGTGGACATTTGAGCGAATTCCGAACTTTCAACTCCGTGGGTTCGACCGGGAAGTGTACAGAGACGTGAAGAAAACGGAATGCGAAGATCGGTGCTTGCAAGAGCGGCGGTTCATCTGTCGTTCCGCTTCTTACGAGTGGAAGAAGAAGGAATGCCGGCTGAGCACCGAGGACAGATTCACTCAACCGAGAGGATTCATCGCCGCCCCTGACTCTGATTACCTGGAAAATCAATGCGCCCCACGTAACCACAATCACAATTCCCGGAATTTATTCATTTTCCATTACGAGAGACAGGGAAATCCCTATGAAATCCAATAGCTTCAATTTTCAACCAGAGGATGCGGAACGTCGGAATCTACTGTTTGCACTTTTCATCTCTTGATTGAGAAATGGATATTTCACTCGCTTTGCATATTCCCTCCTTTATGTTATTAATTCTCCCATTGTCATATCCATATGTATCCATCCATATACATATGTGTTCAGTCTTATGTATCCATACATATTTTACATATACGTATTCATCCATATTTATGTGTGAATTTCAGAGTCGCGAAAGTGCAATTACAAGAACCAACAACGCGACCGGTATCTCATTTACGTGGACAAGGCCGAGACAGCAGTGAACGACGGGATTTGCCAGAGAGCCTGCGACAAGGAACGTGACTTCAACTGTCGCTCCTACTCCTTCATTACTCCGGTAAGGCCGGGAGATTCGACGAATAGCTCACACAACGGAGTTGTTTTCCAGCAAGGGACCCAGAGCGTCACCAATAGCATCTGTCTCTTAAGCGGAGACGCCGCTGGGGCGGCGGGGCCAAATGCCTTCCAAGCCCAACCTGGCGCCGTGTACTCGGAGAGGGAATGCGATCCGCGAAACATCCCCGGCGGGGCTTATCCCGGCGAGCAACCAAGACCCTACCCGCCTGGACCTGAGCCCTACCCCTCGGACCCAAGACCCTACCCGCCAACATCTCGGGACCCGTACCCGCCCTCGAGCCGTGAGCCATATCCCACGATCCGGGAGCCGTTCCCCTCGTCGGCCAGAGACCCGTACACGCGGGATCGCTATCCAGGGGGAATCCGGGATCCCTACCCGACTCGAGATAGAGACGTTTACCCTGGCGGCCGTGACAGAGATCCCTTCACGCGGGACAGAGAACCTTATCCCAGCCGAGACCCGTACTACCAATACCCGACGGCCGCGAGAGACCCCTTTGCCCCCACAAGAGACTCTTTTCCGAGTCGGGAGCCCTATCCCCCATCTAGCTACCCGGGTAGTCAAGAACCGGGCAACTACTTGGATCCTGATCTCACGCCGTACAGGTGCCGCTACACGGTCACTTATGAGAAAGTCATGGGCCATACGTACAACGGAGCTAGAAAGTAAAAATATTTTTCTCGTTACATAATGTTCTAACTAACTACACTAAACTTTACTCATTGGGAAAAGGTTGTAGGTTTCTATTATTACGTTGTTTATTTTTATTTAATTTTTTAATTAATTGCAATGGTTCACGGTGTTTTGGAACGTTTTTTGCAGAGAGGCGATTCCAACGCGGTCAGATGTCGGGGTGACGGGAGAATGTCTCAAGGAATGTGAGCATTTGAGAGACAGATGCCTTGCCGTGTCCATTGAGCCATTGAGAAGCAACGGTCAAAGGTGTTACAGCCTTGATAGATCATCAGAAGCGGACTCTTCACTTCTCCATCCCTCGGCTGATCTCATACATTTTGAAAAGATATGCCTTAGAGGTCATTTGTTTACAATTCACAATTTTACCCTTTTCATGAATATTGATTAAACTGGGTTTATAACTGTGATTCTCACTAACACTCAAATGTTTCCTTTAACAGAGCGAGCATGTGGAAAGCTTTGGACTTTCACTCGTGTGCCGGAACATGAGCTTGTTGGACCCGGTGATTTAGAAATTCGGAATATTTACAACAGGCGCCAATGCCAAGACGAGTGTCTTCGGGCTCCACGTGGACCATGCAGGTTGGAATCTAAAGACATGAACATTTTGATTCTTTATCCGACAATTTAATTAAGTATTTACTTCTTAATGCGCTAATAGTTTTCAAAAATAAAAGATTATTATTATTATTATTATTAATTATTATTATTATTATTATTATTATTATTATTATTATTATTATTATTATTATTAATTATAATTATAATTATTATTATTAATATTAATTATTATTATTATTATTATTATTATTATTATTATTATTATTATAATGATTATTTAGTGGAAATTAAAGAGCTCTTGTTAAATTTATGCGAATATCCTTTGTAGATCTATCACATATTATGGGCGGGATCGGCTTTGTAAACTGAGCAGCGAGACAAGACGAACGCGTCCGGAGAGCTTTAGGAAAGCAACTGGTCCTGACGTTGATTACATGGAGAATGAATGTGCTCCAGGCAGGAATCCTATTTTTCTATAAAATTTCCTTCGCTTGAATTTCAACGTTCCTGAGTATCAATTTTAACAGAATGATTTAAATGAGAATGGTTTTGGTTTAGCTCCACCGCATTGCGAGTACTCTGACACTCCTGGGCGCTATTTACCTGTGGCTGACAAGTTCATTCCACGAATGTACAACGGAGAGGACTGTCGACGGGCCTGCGACACCGAACAGGACTTTCCTTGTCGGGCCTTTTCCTTTCACGCGTACCGACGAGAGTGTCTTCTCTCCTCCGACGACACCCACTCGACAGGACAAGGACAGACTCTCATTCCTGACCCTGATTTCTTCTATGGCGAAAGAGGCGCTTGCAATAACGGTCAGTCTTGATCCCAATAACTCGAATAATATTTCCCATTTCAAAACCCATCACAATTGGGCTAAAGTTCCGTATTCCTGTACTTCATGAAGCGCTCCATGGAGTACAGAAATACGGAACTTTAGCCCGCAATTGTCTGAATATGAGCCTCCAATATGTCTTGTATTACAATAATATTATATGTAGTTTATAAAAATTTCTTATATTGAGATCTACGATCTAGGCCTATAGCCATCTAATTGAATGTTATAGGTTATATGGAGAAGTTCATTTAAATATATGGGTTCATTCATTCATGTAATCGGATTTTTGTGACATTATAGTCCGAGTGGATTGCACGCCTTCTGACATGATGGTGACAATTAATTTCGGGACGCCTTTTGCTGGTCGGGTTTTTGCAACTGGGAATCCTCAATCCTGCTTCGAAATGGGCGGAGATCGAAGTCAAGTCGTTTTAAGGATTTCTTTAGGAACTCAGTGCGGAACACTTCAACAGGCAAGGAATCTTTAATGTTCGCTGCTACATTAACTCCAGAATTTACGGAGTGCCCGAAAATTGAAGTTATTACCTTTCCCATAACAGATAGGGCAATCAAACACACTCGGCGGACCTCTATTATTGCAAAATATGATTAATTCCTTCAAACATTCATAATGAGTTTCATGAGGATACGCGAATGTTTAGGATTTACAAAAGAGCTTGTACTCATGGGAGTATGAGCATTATGCCCCGCGTCAACAAGGGAAATTATAGCTTGTAATCAAACTTTACATTCCGGATTCCCTGTTAAATTATTCTTGTATTTAGTTCATGGGCTTTCTCCTTTTCTCTTTGTTTGTAAATGTACTTTCTTAGGGGGATAAAATATAGGAGGGGGGATAGGGGAACTGTTATTTATGGTCTTAGGAGAGCAAATGGGCGTCCGTGGCCTCAGATTTATTTCGTTAGAAATTTCTTCTTCGAGTATCTTTGAGAGATTCGAAAAATAAATCATTGAGAAAGTAAAAAGGGAATTTATAAATTAATACGCTCAAGTTCAGGAATCCCAGGACCCAACTCAAAGGAATAAATTAATAAATAGTTCAAGCCCATTCACTAGTGTGATTGGTGGCCATGCAACGCATAGTTGATTGATTAGAGATAATAATTTAATTTTTTGATGTAAAGGGTCGAGGACGGTACGTGAACCATGTGGTGATCCAGCAGAACCCCGTGATCATGCAAGAGTCAGACAAAACCGTGAGGGTTGAATGCTCCTTCGATGCCAATGACCAGACTGTGTCCTATGCACCTAACGGCGGACCCGGGTCGAGAGACCACGAGGGCGGCGGCATCTCCGTCACGTGAGTCTTGCCTTTCATCACTTTAGGAATTGAGGCCGGAAGGACATTGTCCAGGAACAATGGAACTTCCGTTACGATCCCTCACATGTCCTTCACTCCATACCTTCCCATTACACACGTCAGAAAAAGAGACTTCCACTTCCGCTCAATTTTCATCATTCGCAATTAACAAATTTTACTCCACTTTTCCCTAATTTTCATAGGCCTGACTGGGGGACCTCTGGTAATCTGTAGGCGTATTTGTTATTATTTAGCATTTGCATACATACATACATGTATTCAGACCATTTGTAATTCTCATATGTACAAATGTATTGAAATGTACATATATGTTCTTTGAATTATTATTTTTTCATTGAGTTGGGGCAAGTGGATTAATTTGGCTCTTCACTTTTTAAGTGAATGCTTAGGCGCGGAGACGTTAAGCAAGAGAAATGGTGGATTTATATGATTTTGAATTTCCTTTTCTTTGCCTTGGCTTTCCTGTTCGAGTCGAGGAGGTAAAGGGAGATGAAAGTTCATTAAAATGAGGCGGCTCGTAAAATGGTTTTTTCCGAGAAATGGAGAGAAATGACGTTGATTGCCATTTGTACAAATTTATTAAGCTCTAAATAAGTAGCACTTACCCAACACATGAAATGAGACTCCGTGTACGAGGTAAACATAATAAAATAACATAACATTAGAGTCATAAATCAGAACAGACATTATCATCTTGAGTCCTTTACTAGAGATCTCATCATACCCTACATATTCTATATATCCGCTTCATAACTAACTTCGTACTATTTATGTATGCTATGTATGGTGACCGTACTTGTGTATCGCTGTTTTTTGTCATATGGAGTTATGAGATTCGTGTGAGTTGGATTGGCCGTTGGATCCAATAAATCCAATTGTGTCCTTCCAACTTCTTTATTACAGGGATTTACGAGGAGTGATGGGCTCTTCAGATTACGGCCGCAATATGGTATAATAAATATGTTTCCAGAACCTCACTTGCCTCTCAAATCTCTTTTTTGTTCAATGAAACCCGAGGTTTTTATTTATTTCTAAATTGGATGGTCAATAGCCGTATTTCACTTCATGTTTATCCACGCATTCAATTTGACATAATATTTAATAACAATGCCCATTAGCATATACATAGTTTAGCTAAATATATTTTAAAACAAACTGTTAGATGTAATACGTACTTATCGTTAACATAGGCACATAGTTGTAAGAATAACTTTTACTTTAGGGTTTGTCTTAAAAAAATTTAAACAGCAAAGTTTTAATTGTTGAAACAAATAGGCCAATGTATGGGGAAAGTTATGTAAATTTTAACAAAGTGGAGTTAGAAGGATACGAGTCAATTTGTATCAAGAGAAATTGAATAGTTGAACTTATCAAAGTGAGGATAAAAAAGTTTAAATGCTCTTTTCTATCAGGAAACTTTGAATATTTAATAAAAGGAAATTCAAGTTTGAATGGGCTTTTGACTTTCCCAGTTCATGGCATGTACATAGAAGGTATTTACATATTTTAGCGACCCTCGAGGCTCAGTCAAACTCATCATCTAAAAGGGCTCTCGGGGAGATAGATAAGATTCAGTTGACAAAGAGGATCCAAACAAATATTTGTTCTACCGGATTAACTTAAAGAGATTTACGCCAAACTATTATATATTTAAACATCACAAAGTCCGCATGACTCATTTCATTCATTTGGTTCTCCTTCAAGTTCAGAGACTCATTTTTAATCGCGCATTTCTCAAATTGAAATCTCAATGAGATTCTCAATAAATATGACCAATATCCCAGGACGAATTGTATGGCGTTGTTCCTTTGGAAGGACATTGAATTATTAATGAAAATTATACCTACTTATATTATTTTTATGTGGTTTCAGGGTTCCGTTTCGACCGACTGGGACGAACATCGTGACCAACACGGCGCCAACCCCAAACGTCCGAATGAGGATTGTGATGCGGAATGGCCAAGACGCGTCGGTTGTGGGCCTCGGCGAAGAGTTGCAGCTTCGTATCGAAATTGATCCTTCCTCTGCTTTTGGAATCTTTGCACGGAACCTGGAAGCTCGAACCGAGTATGGGGAACTCCTCACACTCGTCGACAACATTGGGTAGCCTATTTAGCCAACATACAAGTATTTCATAGACCTATGTATTGAGAGATTGAGACTAGTGGATATTAAATGATATTCGAATTCTGAGTAAGTGCTCGGATATATTTTAAAATATATCATAGGGCATTATATATACTTAAGTAAATATAGGTTTTAGAACCAGAGGTTTAGGAAATATAAAATTCCTATCTCTTGAATGCCAGACGGGACGAGTAATTCCCAGATGACCTCCCCGTTTACGTATTTTGCAAATTCCCGCATCCTCGCGAGTCTCAGTTTTGACTCATTGATTTCTCTGAAATGGGAATGTTAGTTAATATCCTCCATAGAGGCGGAATAAATTAAGGATAGGAAAATGAGATTCGAGAAAGAATGAAAAGTTTCTCGGGGAAAGCCCTTCTTATTGTTTCTTCTCCTCTTTCTTCTCAACTTCCGAGTCCCATTCAACCATGCATGATCGAGAAAAAGGATTTCCTTCATGAGATTATATATTTCTATTTAGCTCTTTCAATCAAACTCTTAATCAAACTCATCCTCTTCCATTTCTATTCCATTTTACTTCATGGTAGTCAAAGGATTAAGAACATTGAATTGTAAACAAGTTCTGTGCTCAACATCGAAAACATGCTAAATCATATATTTACAAACATCCTACTTGCATGCTTGGAATGTATATTATGTAAGATATGCATAGAATGCATATTATATAAATTTAAGTATTTCTGAGTGTAAATGAGCGAAAATTGTAAGTAGGCGAGAAAGGCTTGTTTGAGCTCAAAGAGACCAAGGAAGGAAGCTTAGACCCATCACCATCATATGTGTGATGAGAAGGGAGCGGCGAACAGTTGGTTCAACAATGAGTATGAAGATGAAAAGCTTCGCATGAAAATTAATCGGCGGGTTCATTTGAAGTTTCCTCCCTATAGCCGCTATAGCCTCTCCACGTATTTTCCTTATAGTGTCTAAGGGTGTTCCTACATATACAAGGGTGTACTTGTCGTCATAGTTTACTACAAGGGTGGATGGAGGGAAGTTTGATAATGGTATGGAGCTCATTTGGAGCCAATGACTCAATTGGATTACGGTGGAGCGAAGGTTGTCCGAATCTCTTAAAAGAGAATCCTGGCTTCTGATGCGAAGAAATATTGCTGGCTCAGCCCATTGGAAGTCTTATGGGGCGGCCATTAGCCTCCGCACTTCTTTCAAACTTTCTTCGTGTCGTCTGTGCACTAAAGTTTCTCTTCCAAAGTCCCAAAATTCAACTCGATCATTCATGTCGGCATATGCTCACCAATGGCCTATGGATTGACTCGTCATGAATATTAATTTTTAAATAAATAAATAGTAATTTTTCTCCTCTTGAACCCAATCGTATTTAAATGCTATTTCAATGCTAATGAGCGTTTAGGAACAAGGAAGTAAATGGGACTTGATGAGTTTTCCCCTCCTTATGATGATTTGGCTATAAAAGATAGAAAGAGGATCATTTGTATACAAATGTATCCTAAATTTGCACACATGGCAAAATCCCAAGGAGCCGTTTTGCTTGATCATTAGATCATTGCAATTTAGTTCTTCAGGATATACTCATATTCCCTTTTATATTGATATATATGCTGTATTTTCTCCAGTGGAGGCATATCGTAATTATACTTAGGTTTAAATGCCGGATACCATTAAATGTGAGTGTGAATCGGAGCGTGTTTTTGAAATCGCCGCCTGAACTTGAGAGCAGACCGGGAATTGAAGGGGAGTTGAGAGAAAGATAAAGGTGGATGGTGGTTTAATGTAATTGCATGGGATTTTGATATTCCGTCCATGGAGAGCTCCATGTGGGAATGATGAACCTTCTGGCGCGGTGGCGGAGATCCTTAAGGATGTGGATTAACCTCATCATTTTCTTTTTCTAGATGTCCGAGGGATCCGAACGTCTTCCCAGGTCTGGAAGCGGAGCGTGGGACAAGGAATTTGTTCGCGGATTTCAAGGCCTTCCGCTTCCCCTCGACAGCCACAGTCAATTTCGTAGCCACGGTCCAGTTTTGCCAGGATTTGTGTCAGCCGGTAAGCGGATTAGACTCCTACTATAAGCCCCTTTTGTTCACGTCCACCATAATTTCACTATTAACTTCATTATTGATTACTACGACCATTGGAACGATAACGTATACTCGAGAGCCTATTTTACTTTTAGAACCATGGGAAGCTTAAATGAACTAACTGACTCCTAAAAGTTTTTCTAATATACTAGATATGCTCACAACAAGTTCACATCGATTTTTAAACATTAAATAATTAGTTTTGAATATTAGAGTAAATACTCGTAAAGAACGCTGAGACGATGATGTAAGTAGGAGAGTCTGAACGCCTATTTCAGCATTTTACCTTGGGTCATTGAGGAGTAGTGAAGCTAATTGTGCGAGTGAAAACCATTGGAATGCACCGAGAGGATGGAAATGTGTGGGAAGTCTTGACTTTCCAATTCCCTTTCTCTTGTCAAAGATTCCGCGAGTGAGAAGTCGAGGCTTTGGCTGAGTTGATGGGAGACGTGAGGTTGAGCGATGAACTCTGGGAAGGTCTGGAGTGGGATAATGATAAGGACGAAACACATCTACATGAGAACCACTATACTTGGGAAAGATCTCTGTAGGCCAATATGCTCCATGTTGTTAGAAGAGACCGAATGAGCCAAGACTCCTCGCTTTGTCTCTTTTACGATTCCATCACGTCTCGGGTTCTTTCACAAAGTCCTCATCAACCTAGTTCTTAAAGACCTACAAAATAAGTACATTTCTTAAATAGCCTATAGAGACCCTATATGCTATGTATATATATATATAATGATAACTATAGTTTACCGAGGTGTTGTATTTATATTCATTTTGTGTGGACTATGCACGTTTGTAAATATGTGTCTGTATTTCCTGAGTACACTTAAAGCATTATTATGCTTATTATGTATAGACATGCATTAAATATACACACATTTCATCTTCCCAAACATTACTTGTCTTTTTAAGTATATATATATATATTCAAATGGAATTTCGTATGTCGTGGAGTGTAGAGAATTATTGGAGGGGAAGCGCGAATGAGACGGCATGGAGAGCCTTTCTCATTGTTATGGAGGGATTTGTAGGGAATTCCGGAAAGATGTTAGGATGGAAATGGAGGAAGTTCTCTGTTGAGGCTTTTGTTGATCAAGTGGTTCTTTAGGTGCGGTGCCAAGGGAACTTGGAGTCTTTCGGGAAGCGACGCCGACGATCCGTCCCAGTCACCAATGGAACCCAAGACCTCAGTGCGGGGGAAATGACCATCTCGGCCCCAATCATCGCCCCAGCCCCAATCACGGGCGCCGCTAACGAGACGAACGAGTCTTACAAATACAACGTGTTTCAATTTGGGAAGGCGGAAGTGAGCAGAACGCGCGGCGAGGGTATGACGACTTCCAGTAAGTCCCCAACCCCATGCACTTTCACATCTTCAAATCTACAGATTTGAGATCAAATTTCCACACCATTTACGTGGCTCGACTCCAATTGAGACAAAGGGAAACAACAATTCTCCCGCCTCGACACTCAATATTAATATCTTTGATTTACAAGGCCAAAATATGATTCACACATTTTCCACCTCGTTGTTCATGGAGGAAATTACGACTCCGCTCGAGCACTCGTCAGCAAATTCATCATTTGTAAAACGCAGGGAATTCATGAGAGCAAATGTCATTTGGCTCATTTTCCATATCATCCAAAATGCCCCTTACATAAATATAAATATTTATTTGAAAACTTCGCTTTTCAGTATGAAGATTTTTTTTTCAAAGAGGTATTTTCTCACAAAGAACTAAAGACGAACTGCTTACTATAAGCTTTATTTCAAATACAAACAAATAATCTTAGAAGAACCTTGGGGAAATAATCGATGTTTGCTTAGGGTCAGATTTATAATCATTCCAAACAATTTTTTCCAAGGTTTAATTAATTGTGCTTGTTCAATGTGGATTATGGAGGGATTATTTGATGTTTAGTAGCTTTATAGAATTTAATATTTTAGGTTTCCATTCGAATATGTATTCCAATTAGCTTTTGAGGTGGATTTATGGTTGGTGAAAGTGAAGTAGGTTACTTGGAGGATTCTTAAGAAAGCGAATGGATTGAAGAGGCTATCTTTCCCACTAATTTGATTCTAGCAATTGAGTATAATTAGGTAATAAACCGAATGTATTGCTAATAAATATGCCTTATCATAATAGCCACTTATATACATAACTTATGTACATATGCCCAATAACGACGAATAAAAGCCATATATATAATAAGTACATGGGCACTTACATTAATAGATATGTAAGAGCCTATGTAAATATGTAATAAATATACATATAACATTAAGTACTTATATGTATAACATGCATATTATTAAACACTAAAATTTCCTTTCCTTTATATGTTTACAAAGGAGTCATTTCTATGTTAAGTGACGGATTGAAACTTTTCGTTTGGGATTTCAAATGCCTTCTAATGTTCTTTTCAATCGTCTCGAAGATGTTCATTGACCTTTTACAATTTCCCAACAAATGGTTTTTCATTTTAATAATATGGCTTGAGATTAGAGCACTGAGCCCTTTGGTTCCTCCAATACACACACATTCCTTTTCCTTTTGATCCCCGGAACATGAAGAACTGGCTCACATTTTCATTTTTCTCCTTTCAGCATTCTTTATTGAAGACGTAAAATTATAGTTCCACTTATCTTAAAAAGCTTCCTCTGATCTACTGCCTCCCCAAATCCTCCTTTCCCTCCCCAATTTTTCTTGAATTGGACAAAAAAATCTTTTAGGTTCTTTACAATTTTTTCAAAATCCCATGACAGAAAATGACAGAAATTTCATTTCAAGTCACACGTCCTCTCATTAAAAACCTCGGAAAAAACTTGAAAAAAAGCTTTAATTAAGGGCAAAATTCAATTTGTGAAAAGGAGTGTGAAAGTTGATGAAGAGTGATTGTGATAGCATTAACTGGATTTCATTTTCCATTCTGTCACCGATTCACCGGGATGACGAGCATTGGGAGGAACGTTGCTCTATCAATAACCGCCATAATCACATAACTTTCTAATTTCTAACATGACGTCTCCAATATTTCTAAGACATTTGAACTCCCGTCCTATTTACTTTGTCTTGACAAGTTGGAGGATTTTTTTCAAACTTTCCCAGTGGCTCTTTCATATCTCTTCAAAGGACAAATTCTGAAAAGGACTCGTATTTTATGCACAATTTATATTATATTTCTATGCATACAGGGCATACACATGTATGAGGATGTATGTGTGGAGTTATATGGAAAATGGTATTACTAATCGTAAAGCATTATGAGAATGGCCGTGTACGTATGGAAAACGGCTCCAATTCACTTTGAATTTCGAGATCAATAGGGAAGAGGAAAAAGGCGGCCGTAACTGTTTTATAGGGAGAGGAGAAGAGAGAGAATATATAAAAGAGATCCGGGTGACCCAAATCTCATTGGAATCAATCAGAGCTCCTCACACTCCAATGCCCATTCTTCAATAAAAAAAAGATATACATCATCTCCATTGTGGATTGGAAATTGGAAGTCTCTCGCAATGTCTGTGGGAGGCCCATGGAGTTCCTCATGCATAATACATCTTCTATTTATTTTATTGACTTCCATTTGATCCCTCGTCTTGTCGGCAAACAAAACTTGAGATTCATTATTACATCCATACAGAGATTTATAGGCCAAGATTCAAATTCTGTATTAGAACATATAATGCCTATATAGTTTAGCAATATGGATTCATAGCTCAGGGATTTATGAATTAATAGAGTTATCATATTCTTGTGTGAATCTTATTATGGAAAATGATTGTTTTGGAGAAGGATGGTTAATTGGAGCTTTTGAAAAGGTTTTCAGAGTATTTTGATTTCATAGGAGGAGAAATGGGCGGAAGACCCACGGCCTTGCCATCAAAAGTTGGAGAAGATTCAACGGCGCCGATAGAAATCTCAATTACCACCACTGGAGCCACAACGATGAGGCCGAGTTCAACACCAGGGGTTGAACATCGAGGAAGTCTGAATTCGCCGGCAGACACGACAACGGCCAAACCAATGCCTGACCTTCCTGGTGCTCTGCCCATTCACTCAAAAGTAATTTCCCCTTAGCTCATAGCTCATTTTCACGCAAGATTCCTCCGTCTTCAACCACAGTGGCACAGATGGCTGGGGACACCAACTCAATTTTTTCTCCAATGCTAAATGTCCAAACCTGATTCGAGATATAAAAACTATGATTTCATATTTTTAAACTCTCAAACACTCGCGCTCAAACGAGATTTCAAAACAGCTTTTTTTATTTTCAAACTTTCTTTTAGTTTTTAACACATTTTTATATGTTTTACTCATATGTACCTATGTAGGTATCTATAAATATGTATGTGTATGTAGGTATGAATAGTATGTTACAACTTTATTTGAGAGAATGGAGAATTTTTGTTTTTGAAAAGATTTTTTCCAACTTTCCCAGTTTTTAGCATTTGAATAGAAAATTAGGAGAAAGCCTGTTTGAATCCAATAATAAATATAAAACCTTGATGGCTCACGACATTTCTTTCTTTTATGCAAGAAAACTTATGAGTGTAAAATCTCGCCCTTTGCAGGATTCAACTTTTAGTACGAAGAGGAAACGTAAAGTTTCTTTATTGTCTGTCAACTCTCAAATTTTCCTTGGGGTTCAATTCGGATTTTTGAGATAATATTTTGTGTGCTTCCTAGCTCGTGGTTCGTACTCCAGACGAAGCCAACCTTCCGTTGAACACAGATGCATGGGAACCCGGGACCCGACGCGGGCTGAACTCAACCCGTCCATTTGGATCTATTCCTCCCAGCATCCTTCCAGGTAAATTACACTCGCATCACCACCCACTCAGGAAAATATGCACACATGTCCAGAATCTAGTTAAAGGAGAAATTCGCATTTCCTCATGCGTGAAGTTCTCCCATACATGGGCCTTTTTTATTTTGTGAGTGAGTGAGGGAAGAAGGGATTTTAATCGGATGAATTCAAAATTGATGGCTTCGCACGACGATCTCCATCTTATCCCTTTTTCAGATAAATTTTCCAAAATAAATTCCCCTTCTTCACATCCACCCGCTTTCCGTTGTTGAGCGGAAATAAGAGAAATATTTATCGGAGAAGATTGTTGAGGGACCAGAGGGAATTTTCTCCGGCCTCTTCATCTCGCTCAAACTTTTTATATTTAGTTTTCCCATTTTTAATAGAATTAAAAATGGGAATTAAAAATTCCAGGGAAGTCTCAAGGATCATATTTTTATTTTCCAAAACTATTTTTCCTTATTAACTTGCCTGATCTATGGCTATAGAGTTATTGGTGTGGAATAAGGTGTGAGGAAAGGAAATGACTTTCTCTCTATATATAATATGCTCTCACTCAATATCTCCTTGTATTCTGGTTATCAGCTCCTTGAGTGAGTTTCCTCTTTGGGCGAAGGAAGGAATAATTTACAGAATTGCTCCACTAGCGCGACACAATACAGACAAGTTTCAATAAGAACCATTCTGGAATCCTCTTATACGCGCCGTGGATGGTTCAAGAACTTGACTTGTTCGATTCCCCCCATCTCTTCATCCTATTTTCCATTTGGGCGCTAAGGACCAACGAAGCAAACTGAGGGAGATAACTAGGAAAATATACCTCGTGCCCTATGCCCTATACAACTACATTCTAAATAGACGAAATGTAAGGTATAGGTAGTATATTTCACACGGAGTCGATACGGGCAAAGGGAAGGAAGATCCTTTAAGGTTCAACTTACACGAAGCTCCATGATATTTAGTTCTTGTATTGAGACATTCAATGTATTCAAGGATATACAAAATCTCAAAATTGATAATATAAGTCTGAATGGCTATTAATCTTATTAAAATATGAGATTCCCAACTTGACTGGTTAGACCAAATTCATCATTTTTCTCTCAATTGAATGGAGAAGCGGATTTGGGCAAATGAGTGTGGAATTTAAATTGTATTTAAATTAGCAGGGAATTTGGGAGAGGGACGTTCGGAGTTCTGCGAGAGTTCCAAACCCCTGACTAACTGACTGAGTGACAATGAGTGAAAGGAGTTGTGAGATCATGGAGATAAAAGCCGAATTTGGTCTTTTGACTCGCCCAAGAAAGAGCTCCTTCTTTTATAAGTCTTTTCCCTTATAATTAGACCCTTATTTGATGAGGAGTTTTGGGAAGGAAATTCTTTGAGCCTTTCTCTCCTTTTCACTTCCTTTTATCTCCATTTGGTACCTCGAGACTGGCGTGGAATATGGCGTATTTATGAACTCAAATGCCATTTCACTCGTTTGTCAAGGCGTGTCAAGAGGGAATTAACTGGAGCCAAAACACACTCCCACCTCTCGACGTTCATAGTCTAGTTGAGCGACTCGAGTTCAAATAAATTTGGTCTTTTTGGCCTGCCATTGGCACCCAGACATTCACCTTGGCCATTTGAGAATCGAAGTAAATGATTAAATTGAAATACTAAGAAAAATAAAGAGAATCGGAGATTAGGAGTTGAGAGGAAAGTGGAACTTTTCCATTGAGCGGTTTAATCTATTTTGAGTTGATTGGCACATGTGTGTAGTGAGGTGAAGTTGAAATGTAGAAATGTTCTATGAAAGTTCCTTGAGGGGTTCTAGGTCGAAGGGTCGTGATTGGGTGAAGTTGGCCTTCCTTCCCTTTTACCCTCCAAGATGAAAGGGCGGAAGAAAAAGAGGGAATTTGAGGAACCGCACCTTCCTCTCCAAACGGGCTCTGAATGAATGAAGAGAAAGAGTTCTCCGAGGAATCCTAATCGGATGAGAAATGCTCATTGGTCAACTTCCTCTACATTTTCATGTTTGGCCCTTGGTCACTTAATTATTCTAATGGGATTATGAAGGGCGGTTTGTTTAAACCAAGATGCTAGCCAGTGACTTCCTCAAGGAGCTTCTCCTTTCTATCATCTTCCTTCTCTTTTACATATAAGTCGGTTCGATGATTTGGAAATCCTTTTGGTCCTTTATCAACAATATAAATATATTCTTCCTTTCTCAATTTCCTATGTGAACTCTCAAGGATTTATTCTTCAAAGATCAAAATTCCTTTTCATGTGTGCTATTTATTAAGCGACTGTTATGTGTTATGCTGCTGCTTACATATGGACTACAATTATTTCATATATACTTATCATGAACTAAACTATGTATTATTTGTATATAGAACAATATATACTATGTATAAGTCTCACATGTATTTATAAACACATGAATGCGATGTTATATTTATTTAACTTTATACCTACCTATATATTATGTACTTACATGCACATCAAAGGGACGAATCGCTTTCGTGTATCTTATTTTTGAAAAGTTTTATTCTTTTAATCTCTATAAATTATTATGACTGACTTTATTATAAAAATGCATTTCATTCATGGGTAATGAAATGTGTATGTGAGTAGGCATGTCTATTTAGTTGTTATAATTTATTAGGTTTATGAGTTTTTGACCAATTGTCATAAGCAGTAAATAAAAAAGACTCGCTGAAAGTTTATTTTAATACTAATATTAAAATATACATAGTATATTATAGCATATCTTATACAGCTTAATTCACTTCCACGTATTTTTGGAAAAATATTCATTGCAATATTCAATATGATATTAAAATGATCATGATAAATAATCATAGTGAGACGATATCTCCTCTGTAAACGTCTAAATGGATCAACCTGTATATTCATTACATTTACCTATATTATAATAAATTTCTTCATGGTGTAAGGTATTTGAATTTAAAATGTTATTTCAGGTGGGCCAGAAGGTTATGTGTGCAGTTCAAAGGGCAGCGTGGTTGGGGCGATCGTGACGGTGCTGCTGTTGCAGATGGGCATCGTCGCGAGCTTCTGGTTCTTCTATCGAGCCAAACAGCGGGAATGGGCCAAAGGCGGACTGCTCGACAACGCCTCTCAGCATTCCCCACCGTCCACCGTCTTCTCAACCTCACCAGAAGTCATTTTCAGAAGCGTGTATGATCGCTTGTCCGCCGGCGGCCGTCGTCCCTTCCTCATTCCTTTCCCAAACCAACATTCCTCAAATCACCATCACAACTAAAACAACCCGTTGCAATACCTCTTGTAGACTAGCAGTCAAATACTTCAGTTAATTATCATTTCCATTTTCATACAATGAATCCTCTAGTTATATTATGTCAATAGATTTTTTAAAAATCCAATTATCTTGTTAAACAACCAAATACTTTCAACTAAATAAAAAAAATGTAGTGAGCTTTAAGAAAAAAGTAAAAAGAATTTTATGAGAAACTGTATAATTCAAAGTAATTACCTATACCTATATATCTACATAAATATTTAAGATGTGTAGTTAATATTAGAATATTTATATACTTTTGCGTTGTTAGTATTTATAAGATATAATTAATTATATTAAATTTACATCATGTAGATTCATTTACAATATTTGTCTTTGTAGTCGTGCTGTAACAATTTTTAGTCTAATTACTTTTTCGTGTTTACCTTTTAATTTGTACTTTAATAAAAATTTTTAAATGAATATGTAGTTGCGTAGAATTCCATATAGAATGCCTATATGTTTAGATCTATATATATTTAAATTGCACCAAGTTCTTTCTTGACTTAACGTATTATCTTATTGGTTTGTCTATATTGTTTTACTTGCCAGACATTTCCTAATTGGGATATTTCCATAAATGATGAAATAAGGAAAATTATTTATGGAGATGATTCCTCTGAGGTTCCTTTCCTGTAAGAATACATGTAATGTGAGAGGCAGGTTTGATTTGTGAGCCCTGAAAAGGGAACGGAGGAGGAACCGGAGGAGAATTAAGGCGAAACTAATGGGCCAAAGGAGAAGCACGCTAGTCGGGCAAAGGAATTCCAAATTGGCGGAAGTGGCGGAAGTTGGACGTCGTTGACACACGTCGTGCCAAAGTGCTTTCAGGGGATGAGACAAATGACGTGCCTTGACAACTTAAGGATTCATTTCTCCGTCCCCCTCTTTGAGAGGGACAAAAAATGTCTTTCCACCTTTGTAAACCTTCGTCCATTATAGGAAATTAACACTTGTTCATTCTCTTGTGAAAAACTTTTTTTTAACTTTTCTTAGCTCGTCTTGACTTTGTTCTCTTCTTTAGAGATTCTCTCCTTTTCTCTCCTTTGTTGAGCAATTAGGATTGAAAGTTTTTTGTTTCTCTTTCATTCAAATCCCATAGATGTCAATTTCCTTTTCTAATGCAACGAGGGGAAATGCCTCTTAAATCCACAGTTTCTTTATTTTAATCCAAAATGCACGTTCAATTCTTATAGCAGATTTTAGGATTCCGAGTTGCAATTATTAGTTGTAATTTAGCATTCTAAGAACCATTTAGTACATTCAATACATTATTGTTTTACTTTATTTATCAAATAGTTTTTTAACGTTGTTTTTTCTAGGAAAATTAAGTACAGTATTTATTCTATTAATTGCCAAGGTCGTTATTAATTTCCGATATACATACATATACAACACTATATTAAATGAAATAATAGACTTTAACACTTATAACTCGCTATTTGAAAATTAAATTTAGCTAAATAATGCAGACTTCATCATTAAATTGTAATTAATTGTGTATTTAATGATAATACAATTTTTGTATTAATTGAACATTTTAATATTTGCCGGGGGCAATTAATAGAATAAATACTGGATATAGTTTTTATGAAGTATTATCTGTGTAATTTTTTTAGCTTTAATAATCTTGTTATTTGTAGCTTTATCAATAAATGTCTCTTGGTTTAAAAACTGTACTTTACTTTATAACCATCAATTCTTGGGGTTTTTTAATAAATGAGCTTTAATTCTCCCTAACTTAACTAATTCTTCATTTTTATCTTTTCTTGATTTCATGTGACTTACATATTTGCTGAGATTTTCAAAACGAGTAAAAATGGGAAGAATTTGCTGGGCCAGATAGTGTTTTTTAATTAAATTACTTTTTTAATTAACCTGTCTGTCTCTTTGATTCATTTGGGTCCAAGTCTTTGAAGTTGGCGACGAGATTGGTCTGTAATTAATAATGCACTTACAAGTATAATTACGGACTCAATTATATTCATTAAAAGTTGAGACACTTTGATCTCATAGGAAGCTCCGTACTTTGTCTCGAGTTCCAGGAACAATTTTCTACCTTATCTTTGAACTCAAGTATTCGAGATGCGGAGAAATCCGAGTATGAATGTGATAAATGAAGGGATTATTGTTTGTTATATCGAGGCCAACACCTTGGAGAGAGTTGTTGAGAGGCGCGTCGTTTAAATAAATGATTTCTCCTTCGGTTCATTGGGCATCGGGGCAGGAGGCCAATTAGGGCATCTCATTCACCCGCCTAGGCGAGTCTAATGGTCGATTTACAGGATTTGGTCTATAATTCACCTTGAAGAGCCGCCCGAGTGCTCAATGGCTCCTTCCCCTCAAATGCCCTCCATTGGGGTCTATTAGAAGTCCCTAATGGGGAAATAGATTTCAAAGGAAGCTTTAAACACCAATTGTCTCTTACAACTCCCACTTTCACTTTACTCCTTTTCCGCACAGTGAGAGATAGCCGAGACAATGGGTTCTTGGAAAGTCAATAGGAACGATCAACATTCAATCCCAAATATCCCACACATCAACCCTTGGCGTAGAATTTTATGCTAATTTGGATCACAAAATGGAAGGGATTCGTATTCCAGTTTTCATACAAACTCCGCCACACCTACTGAGCAAAGAAACCTTTGGACTATCACATATTGATGTACATTCTTAAACTTAAACCTATGTATTTCATAAATTTTTAATTCCTATTCCTATGTACAAACTATATGGGTATAGTATATAGGCGATCTTTTAAACTTACAAATTTACAAATATTTATATTGAGGAAATGGATCTTAAAGGTAAAACTAAATATCTTGAAGACCGTCATATATAATATAATAGATAAGTATATATTTAATAAGGTACCTAAATAGAAAAAATTAGTGAGTATCCATAGGTAGTTATATGACTTCTTTTAAAGGTTAGCATAAAAATTTCGCGTGCGACTCGGAAGTTTATTCACGCATTCGACGACTTAATTATCTTAGATTATTATACATACAGGATGTCTATCAATCTTTATGGAGTATTCGATCGATCACTTTGGGTCAACTTAGAAATTTGTGTCATGTACTAATCGAAAGAGCATCAAATTCTGCATTGGAAAACAAAAATTCAGAGTTCTAGGTCAAAGTTGAAATTATTTGAGAGGGTTAAATGGAAAATTGAAGAAATGGGGTTTTAAATTCATTTCGATTCGCACCTAGTCTAGATTTTAAAATTTGAAAGAAAGCCTATTAAACAAGTCAAAAGGCATCATTTAATTGAGAAAAACAGTGAAGATGAGCCATTGTTCATAAGAAATCATCATGGAAGGTCCAAGAAACTGAAAGAATGTTCGGCTAGTCTGGCTTGTGAAAATTAACAAGGCGGCTATACGGAAACCCCCCGAATTCATTTCACCCTCACAAAATATTTCAACTTTGACTCAGGGGTCTGAATTTCTATTTTCTAATGCAGAATTTGACGCTCTTTCGAATGGTATAGGACACGAGTTGCTGAGATGACTGGAAGTTGCCAAACGAATACCCCATAAAGGTTGATAGCCACCCTGTAATATTTGCATAAATGCATTAGCTACTTATGTATATGTATGCATCTTACGATTCTTATGTATATAGCTTTTTTTAAATCTTATTTATTTTGACGTAAATGTTTTATGACTACATGGAGATATATTGAATGAAGAGTATTTCTCCTATAACGAAAATATCAAATATGAGAAGGTTCGAAAAAAAATTCACAAGTTGCGTGTAAAAGTTTCTCTTATTAACAAATGTGCCCCATTCAGCATTGCAGATGAAAATGAGAATCAGATGAAATATGATACAAAGCATTTTTTAATAAGTCGAAGGAAGGAAAATGAAAGTTTCGAATTTATTAAATTTATTTCATTCACTGAATCAAGAAGAAAGCAAGAGATTTTTTTCATTAAAAGTTCAATTGCCACTACATTTTTTCTTTTTTTTTC
Source organism: Neelides sp. FZ-2019 (assembly GCA_009869795.1). Taxonomy (NCBI): domain Eukaryota; kingdom Metazoa; phylum Arthropoda; class Collembola; order Neelipleona; family Neelidae; genus Neelides; species Neelides sp. FZ-2019. The sequence goes on from VJMY01000125.1 coordinate 97,562, forward strand.
AAACATCCAGTAGGATTAAATACAGATTCTTAATTAAACTTGTTTTAACAATATACAACTGCCTAAAATGCACTTATAACTTAAAAAGACATTAAATATATTTATTTATATATTCATACATTTTTGTTCTAAACGAGGTATTTAATTTAGATACCTAATATTATTATATGACATACATAAATTTATAATAAATATATTGTATAATCAATAATAAGGAAGTAATAAGGAAGCCTTGAAACAATTAAATCAGAGTTTTAATTGGAAAAAATTTAAATAAAATATTATAGAAAATGAAAATTAATAGCTAATGGTCGACGAAATTCAATCGTTTTAGGTTTTAATTTCTCGATTGAATCCTTTCAAGGGTATTAGGAATGAAAGGAGTTGAAATTCAATGAAGAGGATCTTCATTACTTGCACAAAGAGTTTGAGGGTCGGATGGCAAGTTTTCATTATTCTTGTGAACATTTTTTCACCGGCCCACTTTCTCTCCTCCGGTCTTTCTTTCCCGACTTCCAGTGGAGGCGCGGGGTTGAGGCACAGAGTCCGAAATTCGGAGTAGGAAAACCTCCCTCACAAACTTGTGGCTCACTCAGTCTTGCCAAACACCCCTTCCGACCATCATCCTCTCACGTCTTCAAACTTTGAGTTTCTCTCTCTCAAGACCAACACTTTCCTATTATTGAAATATCGGGGCACTTGAGGGAATTTGTAAAAGTTCCAACCTTTTCACTTCGCCAATCAATTTACCCATCAAATTTCAAATTTCTTTTTCATTTCCATTCCCCGAGTTCTCAACTAATTCCTTCGCAAATTCCCCTTCTTTTACAAATGCCTTTCATCTCTCTCCTTAATTGTAATATCAAAAGCTCGTAAATTATTCATTCAGCTTCGCAAACTAAAATCCTTTTCGTGTCTAATTCCAAAATTTCCCAGTTATTAAAAGGTAAAATTCAAGTGGGAGCTATTTGTATAAATCTAAAAAGCGTTCCATAAAAATTTTAACGTTTCATTAAGTTCTTAGATAATCTTAAAAGTATCAGAATTAACAAAACCAAAAACTTTGAAGCCTTCAAGCGAGGAAAATGTTGAAACTCTTTGTAATTTGTGGAATGACATTAATATGAAAATCTCCGGATCAAAAATGTGGCTTCTTCTTCAGCTCTTCTTATTCCTCTACATTGGGTATACTATTAATACATACATTGCATATGAATACATTCGTCATCCTATTTATAACAAAATGACAATTTAATCTTCCAATTTCTGTGAGACAAACCAATGATGTAAGATCATATTTTAAGTCTATTCGGTTTAAAAATTTAAAAATCAATGATTTGGTGTTTCCAGGTGGGGAGTTTATGGAGAAGATGACGGAAACATGACAGAGGACCTAAAAGACATTGCCACACCAGTCTTAACGCCATTGAGACTCGAAGACATTTTCCCCGCAAATGAGTCCTACGACAAAATGGCTCCGCCGAAAGAAAATGGTCAACATTCTTTCATTTCAACCTCATCACCCAGATGCATCTCAGCATTTCCCAAATACCAGCTGCCCTCAATTACTCTTTTCATACTTCTTATTCATCATATAGATCACATGTCTATAAAATCTTGTCTATATACATAGATACGATGACCAATGTATGTATACAGCACGTATGAGAGAGAGAGAGAGAGAGAAAGAAAGAAAAATGATGAAAAACATTTCCCCAATTTATAACTCAAACATTAAATTTTCTCTATTATCACAATTGTTTTCATGCCCATGACTGAAGAACCGAGATAATGAAAGTTTGAAGAGAAACCTTTTTAATACAGAGGCTTTTGTCCAATTTAACCAAATTAACCATTTACCCTTTTTTAATTATTTTTATGTAAATGAATCTTTTATCTCACTATAGTGTAAATATTCTCAATTCCGAGCGATTTGAATTGAGCGCCAATAAGAATCACTCTGAGTGAGATTATTTACACATAATTACTGATAAGCATTTTCTAAAAGTTAATCTTAGAATATTTTTAGATAAATTTATAAAATCAAATATGTTTTTTTTTACTACATTTTACGAATGAATACAATGAGTAGAGAAAAGCTTTGCTTCTTGAACTATTTAGAACAAGAAGAGATTTGAACATGAATTTAGGTTTAAAGTAAGTAGAGAAATAGAGAGCTGAATTTAAAGAATTGTTTTTGGGGATTTACAGGAAACGCCACGGTCGTTCTGTTCCATGTGACAGTCATGAGTTTGGATTCGATTGACGAGAGTGCAATGGTATGTACAATTTGATCTGAAAGGGAACTTACTTTCACTTACCTCCTATTAACTTCACTGTTTGGACAAGAAGGGAAAATGGAAGTTCAATCCACCAAATCCGCCATTAAAGTGATAAATTGAGATAAGAAGTTCAAAGTTTTCCCAGTGGGAGATTTAGCTAATAAATTCCCTCCTTTTCAATTATCTTTTATTTAAAAGCGACAATTATTTTTCCTATGCTTCAATTATGCTTAATTTCTCGAACTTTTTCTCACTCAAGACTTTCCCTGTCTAACACTTTCTCTTTTTTTGTTCATGCCTTCACTGGCTTGCTAGTGGCCTTATTTAAAAGGGTTTTCCTTCAAATAATGTATAGGTGCATATGGAATGATGTTCTAGTGAGTCCTTGACTATTAAATAGTCTCACAGGGATTCAAAGGTCGTAATTCGGAATTCCGGAACGTGCTTGGTTAAATATTTATTTTATTTTTCTTTGATTTATCTTGCTACTCATGGAGGAAATCAAGCATGCTTCTTCAAATTCCTTGATAAATAATTTACAACCTATTCCTAACGAGGGAACTTTGAGTTTAAGAGAAGAATTCTTAAACAAAAAGGTGTTCTTGTTATATAAACCCATCCTGTAGGTAGTAAAGTTCAAATTTGGTACATATTTACGAATGTGAATGCATATGAATGAATGGATGTATAGAGTGTTTAGAACAGAAATTCACTTCAATTTCAATAGACATGTATATATACATATTACTTATTAAATTGTAAATGGGAATGTTAATGTGAATTGGGATTGGCTCTGACAGTCGCTACGTGATTCCTTTGAGCATCTCTTCAAATGGTCAAAAATTTACACTGGCCAAGGGAAAAAGGCGAAAGGCGAAGCATTTAAAACAATTCAAAGTTGCGAGTTTAATATTTATAAATTATTCATTTTTAATGGGGCGAGATGCTATAAAAGATGGAGAGGAGGTTCGGCATTCATTTCATCTTTAATTGAGACATCTTGTTGAGAAATTTCCTTCAGGCTTCCTAACTTTTATACATATATAGTTTATATAATCCTATATGCCATTGGAGACTCAGCAGCTAAGAGGAGAAGACAAACCATTAAATATTCTCCAGTGGCTTCCAAAGTCACGAGGACATCAATTTCATATAATTTAATGTCTGACTTCTCTCATCAACTATATAAATACTACGTGAATCCTTGGAGAAAGTTTCTTTGGAAAACTTGTTTTTACGAGACAGTAGAGACTTCCGAGTCTCTGAACAACCACATACATACATGGTTCCTTACAACTTACAACACACAATACCACTAAAATGGTGTATTTTTTACTTACGAGGACCATTGTTCGCTTAATTATTTATTTTGTCACTTTATACATTTATTATATGCTTTTATTGTTAGTAGAGTACCTTTGTCAACTTGTGTGGCCTACAGAGTTTTAGCTAAAGAACTTCTTGAGTGAGGATTTGTTAATTAGAAAGTCGGAGTTTTCCTCTAATAAATGCAAAACTCGGAAGTTCTGTGAATGAAATGTGAACGTGAGATTTGATTTTGCGGAGAAACCGGTGCTCATTTCTATTTCATATTCGATTAATTTGACGAGCTAGAGGCAAAGAGTTCATTTACTTCATTAAACATGTCATGGGTGAGATGTTCAATTAAATTCACTGTTCGATGTGACATAAAGTAAACGTGAATTCGAAGTATTTCCTTTAATAAGTATATTAATCACATGAATACGTTAATAACTAATGTACATGACTTATAGTACTTTACATACAATAATACAAGTTAAATAAAAGTATGTAAGCTCATGCTGGTATTCAAGAGAGACGCCAAGTATATTAATCAAGATTATATATCAAGGTAGGCTAATATTGTGTATTTATATGTAAATATAAGGAGATATTTTATATGATGGGTAAATGAGTATTGCTATATATCTAACTTTAAGTAGATTTTGAACTAGGGGCAAATAATGGGAAATTCATATTCTCTTTGTAGGATTACAATAGTATAAATGGTATTAGCATTAATTAAGTGCGGGTCGCTTTGGATTGAGTGAGTGTTGGAAATGGAGGGTGGAAGAAAAGATGTGAGCTAGGAATTGCCGGGAGGGGGAAAAGTGAAATGACGGGGAAAAGTGGTTGCTTGATGACCACCGAAGGGCACAGCGGAACCGCGACGTTGGCGGAGTAAAAAAGGATGTTCAGCTTCCAGAATACTCAAAATACCTCGCTGGTTCCCATGGCTCTCAAAAACCACCATTTCTATAAAACCTAAGCATTCGTTCATTAAAAGTTGATTCGAATACTATTAATTATTTCATTATTACTCGAGGATATTGCATAAGCTAACCACCATTTTACTTATATTTTTAATTTCATACTCATGAATAAATTTATAAATGTAAATTATGAATCAAATGTATTTTATAAACTACTCACATAATACCTAGATATTATATTAAGCATTTTAATTAGCAAATATTCAATTTATTATAACATGTAATAAAACTAAATTATTTGTCCAGATGTTAACATGAGCTTAAACACTAATAAATAGTATTAAAGTTGATTTATTACTTTTTGTAAATTGTACATAATTGATTGGATTGTAATGAATTGATTAGACGTTCGAGGCGGATGTGTTTTTTGCGCAAACTTGGAAGGACAATCGTCTTCGACTTCCTGAAAATATGAACACATCGAGCTCTTCGTATCGTCTGCTCCCGGTCTCATGGCTCAAAGATATGTGGCGGCCAGACTCTTTTTTCAAAAATGCCAAAAGCGTCACTTTCCAAGACATGACCATTCCGAATCATTACATTTGGCTCTACGGGGACCGTCGGATCCTCTACATGGTCAAGTAAGCGCGGGTGAAGAGAAGGTGATGGAAAGATGTGAATTACTTTTTTTTTATTCAGATTGACCCTTGTCTTGTCCTGTGCCATGAACTTCAAAACCTATCCCCACGACACTCAGAAATGCACGATGAAGATCGAGAGTCGTAAGGAATTATTTTATTCAGATATTTATGTAAGAAGCTCTTTCATTGGTGTCCTCATTAGCAACCCCAATTAGTATAGGGGCCATAAAGGAGAACCCGTACGGAAGGAAAGGAATTAAATGTCAAATGATTCGGATTCATCTTTCTTGTCATTTCTCGTCTTCTTGCTGATTTCCCGACTCGAAATGAGTCGAGAGTTTGGAACTTTTTATTGGCTCTCATCCTAGTTAATGCCTAGTTAATTAAGACGACCAGCTCAAGAGCTCACATGTCAAAAGATCCCCTAATCTAACGTCATTACAAAGACGAGCCTCTAATTATAATGCATTGATGTGGGAAGGAGAATGATTAAATAAGTTTACATAAGACCTGGATTCAAATCCACCTTCTTGGGTTCATTGGTTTATTTACATTCACGCTTCGCTGAACCTGAGTGAGATCAAACTGACACAAACCTCCTTACTATTACTAATATACACATATCTTCTAATTATCCTTATACTTCATTCGGGATATTTATATTTATATTCATAATTAATTCCTAGTAATCAAAAATTCACTTGGAGCAATTGCTATATGATGATAATCCAGTTGATAATACAAAGCTTTTCATCTGAATTCATTAGAGTATAAGTAAAATATTATACGTACAAGATTTATAGGTTAATAATTTATGTTGATTTGTGATATGTATATGTAGTATGATAATATATTTAGCTATATGTATATATATTATGCTGACATGTTCAATGTTATTAGCTGACGATATGTAGTGACGATGTATATGTAATTTGATCCTAGTATACTGATAATATGAGGATAACATTTAGTTGTATTTAGTATGTACATGAGAAAGGTTCCTTGGTTTTTCTCAATCATGTACATAGTTTTCACGGATTTTGTGAAGAGAAAGGAGTAATCGGAATATGAAATGTGCGAGAATATTTGCGGTATGAGTAATTGGTTCTTTGTTTGATCATTCTAGTTTCTCACACGACGGCGGATCTCGTGTTCGAGTGGGATCCGGAGGTCCCATTGGACGTGAATTCAGACATTCAACTCCCCCAGTTAGACCTCGTCCACAATTCAACAGGGGATTGCACGACCACATACCTCACTGGTACCTACAATCACGCTGAGATTTAAATTAAATTCATTCTTCTCATTTCAATCTCTACATAATTGCCAGACGGAATGGAAGGAAATCATTCTCATGCCAAATGACTCTTTTCAATCATTTTACTGCTCTCAGTTTCATCCTTCTTTGGAAGGAAAAATATTTGAAGCATTCCTCACATGCCTCTCCCATTCCATGTGTTCTTCCTATTAAAACTATAACTGTTCTTGCAATTATATGTATATTACTAATATCATCTAATATAACATCCTCGCCAAGAATGTTTTGATGAGAATAATAGGAAATGCACGAATTCATTAATTTGTGATTTTAACTTCCTTCATGAGTAAAATGAGTTTGTTCTTTAGGTAATTTTTCATGCCTGGAAGTAATCTTTGTATTGAAGCGGAGATTAGGGTATTATCTCTTTCACACCTACGTCCCCACGTGCCTCATTGTGATTATGAGCTGGATATCTTTTTGGATCAAACCAGAAGCCGTGCCTGCGAGAGGTGAGGAAATAATTGTAAAGAAGTTTAAGAACCGTTTTGGATCCTTGGATATGCTTACAGAGGATAGGTATGCTTGTATGTGAGGTATTGGTTAATAAGAAAAATGATTTTAGTGACTCTCGGCGTCACTTCGCTTCTCACCCTGTCAACTCAACATGCAAACTCTCAGAAGTCACTTCCACCCGTCTCTTATATCAAGGTAAAATTCAAATTTCTCTCCAAGCGCCTCGAGTGTAAAATGACGCTCATTTGAATCCCATCAAACCCAGTGAAGAACACACACTTGAGTGTGATGTTGAAAAAACCTTCCAAGCCGCTTAGGAGAAGTGTAAATATTTTAACCTGTCTTCAAAGACTTTTTATACAAGGCGAGGAATGCCGAGAAAACTTTTTGAACCAACGCTTCACAATTTTACCTCTTGTTTCAAAAAACGGGGAAAGTTTTCCCTTCACTCTCTCCAAATTTGGAGCCTTCGGAGAAGAAAAGGAAAAAGTTTCCTTGCGAGCTTTCTTTTGAAAAAATGAGGAATCAGGATTTAAATCTAATTTACCGACCAAAGATTTCCAAGAGGGAAATTATTTCCAGGGGACGCGCCAGACCATCGTGGGATTCCCACACAACTGATTTATGCTCTTGAGATCAAATTCACTCTCTGTTGCGCCCAAACCCAACATTCCCTTATTATTACTCCCAACTTCTCCGACCAAAACTTACCAGATGTCATTGTACAAGACAAGTTACGTAAAATAACATCCCTTGTCTCAGTGCTCGTCCCAAAGGAACTTTCACCGCTAACTTTTATGTTTTTCAATTAAGGAGGAAATTCGGGTGACAATACTCGTACATATGTGATACAATAGGTATTTTTAAATATTTACATTCTTTCCATATTTGTATTATTTATCAGTGTAAGAATGTACTACTGTATACTCCTTCTACTTAGGTACAAATTTTAGGTATAAGTATGTATAAGTATAAGTATGAAGCTACAATTATATGTATTTTGTGCATATAGGTATGAACTTATATATGTACCATAGAGATTTTTAGATTTTCACAAGTTTAATGAGAAATCCAGTTTCTTTTTCTCCTTGTTTGTAATTTGAACATGAAAAGTCGCCTGGTTGGGAGCAAACAATTTTTATTAATGTAATTAATGAAACTTGAAGCAATTTTCTCTTTGGACTTTCCAATCTGCGAGCCTTTTGGCTCATTCAGTTCATTTGGGTTGTTTTATACGAATATAAATCACAGTATAATGAATAGGTGTGGATATAAGCTTAAGTAGTTGAACAACTCCCACACATCCGAATTCTCATAAAGGTTTAGTATGTAGCGGTATATGCATTTAAAGGACATTAAGGGAAAAGTTTTAAAATTGGACAATTGAAGCTGGTTGAAAAAACATTCCCTGTCAGAATCTTTTATCCGGATTAAACTTAATTAAAAGCAGAGTTTCAACTACGCAGGGATTTTCATTTGATGAATTAAATGATGAGAGAATAAAAGGAATTTAAAAGAGAAATTTACAAACTTTGGTGTTTTTGTATTTATTCTATTTTTAAGTATTTTTAACAGTTAGTGTTGAGCTTTGACATTAAGAATTTTCATTAATTGATAATACGCCCTATATGCAAATATTTGTATTTAGATAATTTACTCTTTTGACGATCAAGATGGGAATTGAAATGAAATGTGAAGAATGACAAATTTAATTCTTTTTTATTTTAGGCCATAGACATTTTCATGTCGACATGTACAATTTTTGTATTTTTAAGGTGAGTTTTTCAATTCGCTCACTCTATCGGTCCTAATTTATCTTTTGGATTTTGCACCAGTTTAATGGAGTACGCTTTTGTGAACATTCTGATGGGAGATCTAGCAGACGAGAAAAGTGTAAGCAGAACACGAAGTCTTCGGACCGTTCGAGTATGCTACCGAGATGGGCGCTACAGGACGGATGTAACTCCGTCCTTTCATTCTTTACTTTCTCAACACTCACAATTACTTTTTTATACTTTCAATATACTTTAACACATTCAGCTACAGATACTACCTAACTACCTATACGCCTATAAAGATAGATTCCTAATATCCCCACACTTTTAATTTGAGCGTTTGAATTCCGCACTTTGTCCACTTTACTACCTACATGATTAATTTGACCAATTAAGTGCATCTTCTTGTCCTTTACCCTTTAATATTAAAGGCTACACGTACACTTTTGTATTCCCAAATCGAATTTTCCTTTAGTTTTCGCTTCATTGGGTTTATGACCAAGTTGTGGATAATGAAGAGATGAATATGTAAAGTTGTGAGGGCCTTGAGGAAGCGTAAATGAGGAATAATGGTGGTTTTGCAGGAGCAGCAGAGTCCTTCGGGCTTCCAGGGTTCAGAGGATACTCGACTCGAGTTCCAGAACGAAGTGGAGGGACCAAAGGAAAACCCGCTCAACAACGTGGACGTGGCGGAGAGTCGGAGACGAAAGGCGCTACTCATCGACCGAATCTCCCGCTACTTATTCCCACTCACTTTCGCCGTCTTCAACTTTGCCTATTGGAACATCTCACTTTTCATTCTCGACGTCTACGTGGAGTGAACCATCCACTCAACAACTCAAAAAAATCTTTTATCTTTCTTTCCTTTCTTTTGGGTTGGGTAAATTTGTCTTGCAGAATTGCTCAAATTACTCGAATATGTATGATTCATTATACCTACCTATATGTAGTATAGGTAGGTACTTACTTATTGGTCATCCACTTACCTATCTGTATATATCTACTCCATGTATACAGATAATGCATTTTACTTTGATCACATTTGAGAAATTTTGGATAATTAGTGAACTTAGACTAATTAGAATTATAAATTCAAGATACCTACGTACATGCATTACTATTTACATTTAATCTGTGTAGAGGTATGAGAGTATAAGAAAACGTTAATTAATAGTGTTAAGTGTTACACAAAATTTAGGGTTTTTCATCTCCCATATAGGTATACTTCCCTTCCTATATAGGTATAGATATGTATTTTCAACATTACGCGTTTCACCAGCTCAGATCCTTTCTCCAAAATCGTAAAAATATGAATGAATTTTCTCTTTAATTTGTTCGTGTAAATAACGGGCTTATAAATACTTTAAACTTGTCTATGTACATACATACATACTCTAAACTCTCCATTAAATCGCGGAGTCTCCATTAGAACATGGGTCTCTATTAGAACGCGGGTATCTACGGGGAATGAGAGTAATGATAACTTAAGTTCAACAACCTAAATAAATGCTATTCAATAATAGTGCGTATTTCATACCCCCTCATTGAATTCTTTAAATCAAACATTGGAAAAATATTTTTAAATTCGTTACATATGAATAGAACGCTGGGTATTTTTTTCAATTCTGCGAATAGAAGGCGGGGCGTTCTAATGGAGAGTTTAGAGTATGTATACTTTCCATGTATTGTTAAATTGTTCTTGTGTCAAATTTTTTATAAATTAACCGTTTATTTGAAAAATTGAATACAATACGTGGAAACCTCTAATTGAAAAATAAATTGTAAAAAATCACCGAAATTTTTATATCAATTGTCTTAAATCACTTAAAAGATCAATTTCCTTCGTTAGAAATCCATGTTACTAAACATTAGGATCGCGTCGACGCCAGACAAATTTTGTAAATAAATATTTGTTGGATATGAATATTAGGAATTAATGTATATAGGAATTACATGTAATACCTATCCAAAGTATACACTCAATATCTCATGCGTCTTGCTTTCAAATTTATTAAATCTCACTAAATCCCAAGTTTGCATTCTCTTAAATGTAAACAATTTAAGTTAATATAAAAATAGTTCCCTGAACGTTTATGACGCTCGGGTTTTTTCCTGATTGAACATAAAAGGGTTTTTTGTAAATCAAAGAGAATTTGTTGTCGGAGTCATTTGCTAATCGAATCTCGATTTCTCTCTTTGCTCGAGTTCAAGATTCGGAATTAAGAAATTATCCTCGGGCCGGGTCCTCTCATAGGAAATTGAATTAGGGCTTTGAAAACACACGGGACAGGAGAGTCGGGTGGGAGACGGCGGACCTTAAGTAAACTCTCCCCATTGTCCAACGCGACCAAGAAGAAAGTTTGGGGAAAGTAGCCAAATCATGGGAAGAATACAAACAGGACAGGCGTGTGTGCTTGGCGTATACTCATACTCACTTATACCTATAACATACTCCTATAGTTATTTAGACCGAATAGCTATTACTCCTATTACTATTTAGACCAGATCTTTTCCCCTTTTTTCCATTTACTCCAGAGAGAAAAGCCGAAAGTTTCTCCTAATCCAAACGTCATTATTACATTATAACGGACCATTTCAACCTCACTAACTTTTAATCCCAATTTCCCACTTAATCCTTTTATTCAAATTGAGATTCCACTTTAAATGATTTACTGAGGATAGTCTTGTTGTAGCTATGTGATATGTACGTAGGTATTTATAAACCTATAACATTTATGTGCATATGTAATATGTATTTGTTTACTTTATATTTGTATATGTACTCATACACTGTTTTCAATTTGTTATAACTGCAATTTAGTAACTGAACTTAATTGAATACCTTATGGTAAATTACTATTTGTTTTTAGGTAGGTCGTAAATAATAGCTTGGTGAAAGATGTTCACGTGTGCTTGGAGAAGTTTTTTCTTCCTCTCCTCCTTTAAGTCACTTTTTGAAGAGATTTGTGAGAAGTTTTGTGAGAAATCCGACCACGTTTTTAATTTCTCGCACCTGAAGTCCTTAGAAAGGTCTTGAAAGTTTAATCTGAGAGGATCAGGTTTTCTTTCTCTCCTCTTCATCGTGGATTTAGAATTTATGAGCCAGCGGGTTGAAGTGGGAAGGAAAACTACAAGCGGAACTAAAAGACCCTTCTTGTCCCACAACTTATAACTATTTAAAAAACAACTTTTAAAAATCTTACCATTTCCACCCGACTCACTCGTCCTTTTTCTTCAAACAACATTTCCATCTTCCAAATGAACTCGTTTTATACGTATAAATACATTATCTGTACGAATTACGTGAGACATGTTTTATTTTCAGATCAAAAAATGATTAAAAACATCTTGAAATCTCTTGAAAAGGACATGAAGCTTATTTCCTCCATCTCAGCTCTTAATGACAGACTATTCATTTTTTAAGAAGAGTCTTTGGAGTTTCTTGCCATTCTTGTTAGTTCTTCTGGTCCTATGAGTTCATAGTTCATAATCGGAGAAGAAGAAGCGGCGATGCTCAAGGAACCCAAAGATTCCATTCAACCAAAAAACTGGAGGAGAGAAAAAACCTCTGTTGCCAACTTCACTACTATGGAGAAAATTTTATATATATTGAAGACAACCGTGTTTCCAGTACACATCTAAAGCAACTGACATGGATACAGTTTTTAATCTTATATCAACCTAAATGCATACCTACGCCCTACCTAAGTATATAAAGTACAAAGACACTCCAAAAGAGAGACGGATTTTGTATTTTTCTATTGGAGACTTTGGGTATCCAAGGAAGTTTAATTCTCTCAAAGTCTGCGGAGTCCTTGGTATTCTTTTCTATGCTTCTGCCAGGCCCCTTATATTATAGAGACTACAAGGCCAAATATGTTTTATTGGAATAAAAAGGGTCGCATATGGCGGGGAGGCAATGAATCGATTCAAGACATATTTTCATGATAAAAACCCTTCGATGATCTTCGAGTTCCCCATCCATGTTCAAATCTCATTTGACTACGTGTCTCCCTTTTGAGTTGAAAGGGCGGAGGTGTGAAGAATTGAACAAACTTCACCGTCACCAGCATCATCAACACAATTCGAATAAGACGATTCATTCGCCAAACCGACGAAAGTCACTTAGGCATATTCCACTCATTGTCAGCCCGCTTAATCAGTGGCTATAATTTCTTGCATAAAAAATAATTCGGACTGAAGCCTTGCCCAAGATACCCCCATTCGAAATTAAATTAGTATAAGACATGAGATATGATTAAATGTTTACACTTTAATTCAACCGAGAGAATTTAAGAAATTCTAGCTAGTTATCAGTTTGAGCTAGGAATTCAATTTATTCAATTCATCTAAGAGTCACATATTCCCCAAATATATCATAGTAGGTTGGTACCTACCTACCTACGTACCGAGGTAGGCAGCTATATTGTTTGGGGAATATGCGAGTCTTGGAAGAACCTCGAGCTCAAACTAACGCCAACTTCTGGCACCAAACATCAACTTCTGGCTCGAATTTCTTAAATTCTCTAGGTTGAGTTAAATTGTAAACATTTCATAAAGTAAACAATTAACTTAACCTTTTATATCTCATGTCTTATGTTGTAATTTAATTTTGAAAGGATGAATCTTGGTCAAGGCTTCAGTCCTAATTATTTTTCTATGCAAGAAATTATAGCCACTCAGGCCAAAGTGACATGTCAAACTAGAGTTCTGATGCCTAGTTTCGGTTTTTTGGATCCCGCTCAAGGATCCGACGATTTGCCTGTTGGAACAAATATTTCTGTTCCTCTCTGGGTCGCAACGGTAATTCATTTTCCCATTTCAATTTCTATCACATATTTCATATTACATTCAATTCTACAAATGTAAATTAAAAATCATCATATTAAATAAATTGTTGGAATGGTGTAAAATAAAGAAATGTTTGTCTTTTTTATATAGGCAATGACCAAACCTTCAAGAAAGTACTTTTCTGGAAAAATCCCAAGCAGCTATTCTTCAAAATCTCGAGAAATTCTACTGGCTGACCCAAATGTCGTGGATTTAAATCGGATGGGGCCGAATTATTATCAAACCGGGCTACATTTGTCGAAACTCCCTATACCTGATGTCGAACCCCTTGCTACCTTATTACCTGATGTAAATGTGACTAAGTGTATTAATATTTGAGCAAAAACAATATTAATTAGTACGTAATTTTCTTTTATAATAAACTTGGATTATATTTGTGAATTTTCCAGGTCCTCCAAAAACGTCTGGATCCAATGTTGGACTCGTACAGCTATTTAAGCAAACTTCACTCCGTGGATGAGAACACAGCACCAAGATCTGGGAATCTTATCAATGAATATCAACTTGATTCCTTAGAAAAAACAATGTTCTCTGGTGCGAAGGAAGGGGCTGAAGCTCTTGAGAAATGGCTTCACCATAAAAATTAATTTTTTCACATTCAGCATGCCAATATATTTTTTTATGAAAATTAATAAAATACCGATAAAAATCGTTCTGAAAAAATTGTCCTCTTTATTTATTATTATTTACGTATTTAGCGAAATGAAGGAATACTCGAGTGCGAAATATCTAACCTAGCTAAACTTATAGCTAAAGTCTGAATGTGTATAGTAGAGAATAACACAGAGGTTTAAATAATTAATTAATGGTAAAATATCAAATGATTACATTTTCACTTCTTACTGTCTACTTCACTTCCAGACGTCATTACTTCGACTGTTTCAAATGACCCGCCGCTGAGTCCTTCTCTAATGAGCCTTGGGGCTTTGAAAGCAAATTGAGGGCGTTCGTGGAAAGTCTGGATCCTTTGAGATTCCCAACTGGAGTTTCCTCAGAGGCCCCACTCTTCCCTCCACTCCCCGCCCTCGCGCACTTTTCTTCGACCTTCCTCGTTGTCGCGGCCAGCGGCGATCGACCTTTCTGACCCTTCCCTCCGCCCTTCTCTTCTGACTTCTCTTCTCGCGCGTGGGCCTTGGGGGGTTCTGGAAGCGGCTCCTCCTTGGCCACGTCCTTCTCTTCGGCGATTCTCGGGAGGGCCTTGGGCGCCGAGTTTCCTCCGTGCCCAACTTCCACTGAGAGCGTGTGGATGGAGCCGGTTTCCACGGCATCTTCCCCCTTCTGGTCACGGCGACTCCGTCTGTAGCCTTGATCCCCAGATACCGTCACCGAGCCCGTCGGTTGACACTGGGACGTGAAAGAGACTTTCGGAGGCGAGGAAATGGTCACTTTGGGCGCGGGGTTGCATAAAGGTGAGATCGCTTTAACTTCGCTTGTTCGAGGTAGACAATGGCGATCCGGGGAGAGGGCCCTTCGGAGCAAAGGCGACCCTGGGTCAGCCTGTTTGGTTCGGCTAAACGGCTTCTTCGGCGTCCCCGTCCCAGACCCGTTCGCCGCTTGCCCGAGCGACGTAGAAAGAGCCAATGGGCTCGGAGACCTCGTGGGCGAGGATGAGATCGGTGACGGAGAAGGCGTCCGGGCAAGCGGGCTGAGGGGAATATGCCCAACTGACTTTCGTCGGTTCGGCGAATGAATCGTCTTATTCGAATTATGATGATGATGCGGGTGATGGTGAAGTTTGTGCTTCAGCCCGTGGAGGCTGGACGGACGCTGAAAGTGCGGAGCCAAGATGATCCCTGGGCTTTCTGGAAGCGAAACTGGAGAGCTCAGTGGGCTTGAATTCGACGAATGCTGGGAGTCCGAGAGAGAAAAGGGACGAGAAAACGTGGGCGACCCCGAGGATCTTCCCTTCCCGTGCAATGGGACATCTCCCTCGTTCTCGATCGAGCGCGTGAGAGAGCTGAAACTCCGACTCGGACTCATCGAGCCAAGAGAGAGTCGCAGGTGTGACAACTCTGCCGAGGCCCGCTTCCCGCTCAGCGTCTTCAAGAACAATGACTTCCTCCTTTTCTCCACGCTTTCCCGCTTGCTCTTGCGGCTCTTGAGGAGAGGAGAACGCGCCATTTTGGATTGACCCGGCTCTCGTCGTCTTCCTCCTGATCGGATAGACGTGTTCTCAAGTGGCGTGGCCCCAAGGGTCAATTGATCCCCACCGCCCAAGAGAAGCTGAAGAACTTGCGTGTGAAGGAGCCCTTGCACAGGTTCACCATTCACCTACACCAACCAAGAAATCATTACATGAATTATTCCAATAAATGCATTTCATATCCTTTAGATTCACTTCCCCAAACCTCAGGATTGCCATAAATCAATAATGAATTTAAGTTAACAATGATAGTCAAATATATAAATATAATTAGCTTAGTAAATTTGGTCAAAAAGGAAGAGGCTCGTCAAGATTTGTGTTTCCCTTAAAGGAGTCACTAGAGTTAGTTGATGGGTTAAAAACCCCGAAAGGCTAAAGAGGCTCGAATTGGAAATCGACGACAATTCTAGCTTCCTCGGCCCGTCATGCTTTCTCTGTATTTCTAGCTTCATGAGCAATTAGTCAATTAGGTCTTCTTCGGCTTTACGAGCTAAAGAAGTTCGGAGTTAGTCCTTCTCCTCACTTGAAAATGCAAGTGGGGAATGAGACGAAGCAGGTTATGCACGAATTGTACAATACAAGTATCGAGGGCTTTACAATTTTAAAGTCGAAAAGGCTCTAATTGCTGAATGATGAGAAACATGAAGGCTTGGATGGGCGTGGAGGTTATGCTTGGCGTGTATTTCTGATCATCGTAAAGTATGTCCTCCACGACCTTTCGAGCTCGCAACCAACCAACTAACGTGATTCCTTTAAGGGCAACTCAAATCATGGTCAGCCTTTTTTGTTTTATACAATTAAATTATTAAATGGACTTGTCATGTCTAATTAATTTAACTCATTTTGTTAATTTTTAAGCTGAAGAGACTCCAATTGCTGACTGATGGGGAATGAAATACCGAGGAAGCTTTAAAGGCAAATGAAATCCAATTTGACGTGTATTTATGATCGCCACATTGAATTTCACGGACATTTCGAACTTCTAATCCACCAACCTGCCAACGTGATTCCTTTAAGGAAAACTCAAATCATGGCGAACCTTTTCGTTTTATTTAACTAAATTACTTAAATAACTTATGTCTAATTAATTTGACTCTGTTAACTTATTTTTGTTATTGATTTTCCAAGAGACTCCTGAACCCCATCGTGTCGGACTCTGCTGTTGGAAACTATATATCTATTCTTGACCTCCCCTAAACCTCAGGACTGGCATACCTGTGTGATGAGGTCGCCCGTACGAAGGCCCGCTTCGAAGGCAGGACTCCCTTCAGTCACATCCTTGACCAGGTGTTGGACCGTGAACACGTTCGTGTCTCCAAAGTACACTTTAATGGCTCTGATGGTGAACCCAAGGCCGAGCGGCCCTTTACGAATGATGATCGGCGGCTTGAGACTATTGACGAGCGGAGGGAGTTCGCGAGACGGCGATGTGTCGCGCGAGCTTGCCGTGCTCGACCCGCCCGGGGACTGAACACTGTGTCCGGCCGTCGTGACAAAGTCCTTCTCAATGGGGATCTTCAGTGATAGGGAATAGGCCGAGGAACTCTTGACCACGCTGTGCCCTTCGCTGAGTTTCTCTCCCCGCGGCGTGGATTGATGGAGCGGAATGATGATTTGCGGCGTGGAGGAGTTCCAGCACTCGATGCAGCTCTCGGCACAAGATCCCTTGTGGGCGGCTGACGTGCTGGGGCTCTCCTTCGACTCTGACTCGTTGCTCGAGGAAATGGAGAACCTTGGGAGAAGTTCCCGGTGAACCCGCCTTCGTCGACAGAGCTGCGGCGAAACTTCCTCGCTCTCCGTCTGTGACGACTCTGGAGTGCTCAATTGGCTCGTCAACTTGGCCTCTGAGCTCGAGCCCTCTTCCTTCTTTGCTGCTTTGGGCTCGGCAGACGCCGTGACTGAGCAGTCGCTTCCTGTCCCGCTCGAGTCGACCCGCTCGCCGGAACTCTCCGTCTCCAAGGACGACCGGGCCTTTTGGCTCTTTCTGTATCGATGAGAGCAAGAAGAAAAGCCGAAGAGCGGAGAATCCTCATTGTCGTCCGTATCAACTTCGAGGTCGTGTTGGTATCGATCCACCCGAGCTAGAAGTAATAAAAAAAATCATACAATTCCCGTTTCCCTCCAAACTTCCTCCCAGCCGAGCTGGAGGGATGAATAGGCTTACTATCAAAATATGAAGTATCCTCATCGTTCTCTAAATGGGGAACAAACTCCACTTTTTGTCTCAATAGAGAATTCCAGTCGAGGCCGAGGAAGTATGGATGATCCTTCACGTCCTGAGCTCCAGCCGTTCCGAGTCGATCCCGAGGGTTTTGTTGGAGAAGAGCCGTGATCATGTCTTTGGCCTCTGTTCCAAGCGGCCATTCGTCTTCAGAAGGCCATTCGATATCATCTGAAAGTGAAAGAGACAAGTAAGATCCCAAATCTCTTCTCACTACATATATACTGTATATTAACGCATTCTCTTTCTTATTTCCAGGAAGATCCCTACCATTGACCGTGTGAGCAAACAACTCCTCGGGCGTGTCTCCGAAGAAGGGGACGCAGCCAACAATGAATTCATACAAAATGATTCCCATTGACCACCAGTCCACCGGTTTCCCATAGCCTTGACGCAAGATCACTTCTGGGGCAATGTACTCCGGCGTCCCGAACACTTGCTTGTCCGAAAACTGTCGAGTCTCTCGATCAATAAAGCCTTCGTACAAGTTCGTTGCCACTAAAAAGAGATGGGAATAAAGTTCAGCTCACACCATTAAAATCCATTATTTGCCCAACATTGATTTCTCCTTACATGACATGAGTCCCACTTTGCTGAGGCCGAAATCTGTGAGTTTGATGTGACCAAGGGCAGTGATGAGGAGGCTGGAGAGGAAGAATAATTAAAATGAGGGAGAGTTCTTTGGGGAGATGGACTTACTTGTCAGGTTTGAGATCCCGATGAACAATCCCATAGCTGTGTAGATACTCGACTGCAAACACCGTCTCGGCAAAGTAAAACCTCGCCATGTCCGACGGCAATGGACCCATGTTCTTTAGCAATGTAGCACAATCTCCGCCTTCCACGTACTCCATGACCAAGCACAAGTATTTCTAACAAACCCAGGAATTATTAGTACAAACTACTCAATCCCATCTCTCCTCATGTCCTCATAAGAATAATCATGAAAGGTAAGATGAGAGAAATGTAGATAATCATAATGTTGAATTTGTTAATTACCCGGGTTTCAAAGCTGCATATCATGCTCACAACAAAAGGATTATCCGTGAAACTCATAATGTCTCGCTCGGCAAAGACTTGTTCTACTTGGTTGCGAAGCATGAGGTTCTGTTTGTTTATCTTCTTCAATGCATATCGCTGTCTGGTCTCTCGGTGGCGAACCAAGGAAACCGCACCATAAGCCCCATTCGAAATCAACTTCACGACTTCGAAGTCGCTCTCGGATGGCATTTTGGGACTCTTATCAAACTCCTCCTTGACCTCAGAGTCGGACTTCTCCTCTGACGACGTGAAGGAGACTCGATCAACAAATCCCTTCTGGCAGCTATCACTCAACTCTCTCTGGAGCTCTATTCAAATTCACAATTCATAAAACAATTAGCAACGAGATAACATGGGAATGGACATTAATTTGAATTTAGCTCATTTAAGAAATGTACCTTCGATGGGATCTCTATTCAGCCCCAGCTTGTTAATTATATATTGCGGAATGTCAGTTTTCAACCCTTGCGTGACTTTGGCTTGGCCCTCGGCTTGTTCGAGGAGAAGATAAAACTCTTCTGGGTCAAACTCGAGACACTCGAGGAGCCGCGCCGGTCTAGACACCATGAGAAGGAGCTTCTTGATGAGCCCAGTGAGAAACTGAGAAGCTTCAGGCGACTTCTCCTTCGTCTCACTCAGCAGTCGTTCCAAGTTCTCCGACATCTCAAAGAAGTACCGGCTCGAGATGAGCTTTTCTTCCGACTTGAGCAGGCAATCCCGGGCCATTTCTATTGCTTGGTGATGAACAAATCTGGCTATTGCTATTGAGTCTGGGCTCAACTTCTCACAACCACCGATGCTCTCCAACGTCATATTTTCTTCGATGAAATTTCGCAATTTCTCCTCCATTTGTTGAGTAGCCTGGAAAGGAAATCGGGTTAAACTCCCTATGTCGATTCCTCTAACTAATTATAACAATTGACAAAATAATTTTCTATCATTATTGCCCAACTAAGGAAATAACATAAATAAAAGACAATTTAATTTTTTTTATTCAGAATTTGATATTTTATTTGGATCAATGAACTAAAAAACACTTTACATGAATAAGTATTTTCCATCAAAACAATGTTTTTAATTATCTTATTTATCAAATTGTTATTTAAGAAATGAAATGAAACCGTGCATTTACCTTTGGAAATCGTTCTTTGTACATTGTATTCATTAAAACTATTTCGTTCTCGATCACAGGAGATCGTATTGGGCTACTAAAAATTGAAGAAAGCAAAAATTAGTCAAACCCTTCAACCCCCACTAATTATAATCCATGAATAAAAAACCATTGATCAAAAGTTTGAATTTTTTCGTTTAAGAGTTCCATCTCTTACTCTAACGTAGCAATGCATAGCCATGCCAAACTGAGTGAGCAGCGTGAAGAAGAATAAGAAGATACATTTTACACGGCATGAATAAATTGTAATTTAGAAAATGTAATTTATAAAGTCTATCCTACTTAAATACTTGTAAATTTCAAATAAATTACACTCTATTTATATGTATTTAATAAAAGTACTTTTTATAAGGTAGGTATGTATTTTAAAGATTCGACTTGATCAATTTAACTACCATAAAATCCTTTTAAATAAATCAATGAAAGTAAAGATTGTAATAGAGAGAAGAAGAAAAGCTACAATTTTTCATAAATGCGTGATCAAAGAACCACAAATACCATTAAAGATGAATAATTAAAAAGAAAGCCTGGCTTTAAATTGAGCAATGAGAGAAGTGAACGGGAGAGAAAGTGATTCGCTTTATGGCTTCGACTCATAGGTGTCATAAGAACTCCTCGCATCTTTTTGGAATCTCTTTGAAGAAAGTCGAGGGGAAAGGCGGGGGATTTACCTCAGACTGCGGGAACGCGGGCGGAGGAGCGGCGACCGCGGGCCTTCTTCCTCAAGACTAGGATTGCTCTCGTTGGAGGAGAACTGCCGGAGGGATTTGGACGCGTTGCGATCCTCCTCCCGCCCCGAATTGCTCCCACCGCCGACTCCCAAGAGATGAAGTCGCTCGTGGCTCGAACACTGGGACTAAATGGAGACAAACCCTTGAGTTGGGCTCAAACATGAAGGGAAGCGTACGGAGAGAGCTGAGCTGCCCGGGGTCGTGCAGTAGCCTGAAGACGGAAGAGACGCCACTGACCATCGTCGCCCATCTCCGGCTCGCTTCACTGAAGCAAAGGCGAAATGCTGGCTTGGAGACATCCGAGGACTCTCCAATGGACTCCCACCTGCTCAATACACATTCAATCCTCAATTCGGGGATTTGACAATTTGTAATTCCTAACTCTCACATTCACACAGTTATGTATAATAACATGACAGTCTTGTCAAGCCCAACCATCCAAAGTCTAGCGTGAAGGAAAAGGTCAGGTTCTCATTAACTTAATGGCTTTCTATTTAGGCCTGTACATTTACACTTGTGTCTTATTTATCGTTAGTTAGCAATTCAATTTACCTGACATGGGAGAATGGCATCTTGGAGGTAAGGTAGGAGATGTGTTGGAAATAATACTCTTCCTATGCTCTTGGACTCGAGGTCTTCGAGGAAGATTGAGCTCCTTCTGCAAATAGAATGAAGAACATTTATTAGCTAAATTAATCATTATTTTTAAAATGCAAATTCCTAGTTTCGTGTAGGGAAATACAAATAATATTACGGCGTGATTCATTGGTTCAAATAGAAAGAATTCTTTATGCAATTAAAATTATTGCAGAAAATGAGCTAAGAACAAAAAGGTATGAACTGGATGAGCAACCTCCTGGATAACCAAAAGGGCAAAGGAATCTCAAAATAGTTAAAGAACATTTTAAATGGAAATTGACAGACAGGCTGTCGACTGCTCAAACCAACAAGTTTAGTGTGCATTGAGAATCACAACAAATACAATTATACAATCTATAAGATCAATATGTGCAAAAGTATATATGTCTATGATTTGGCTCATTTCCCTGGCCTTTTGCCTAAAAGGAAAAATGGTTTTAATTTACCAAAGGTCATTTTTCGAATGCCAACCTTTGATTCCCCTCATTTTATTCCTTGCCAAATGATTGTCAAAATCCGAATATGCAATATTTAGCATTCCAGCGATCAAAGCCGAGTCTGTTTAGCGAACATGGATGGTACCTCAAATGAATTACTACGAAAATACGAGGAATACGTCGAGCTGGGAGCTGAATGGGAGTCTCATTCCCTTTAAAATAAACATTCAACCGTCGGAATTTACAAAAAGTGTGCCAGTCGCGTATTCGTCATTTGATGCC
Source organism: Neelides sp. FZ-2019 (assembly GCA_009869795.1). Classification (NCBI taxonomy): domain Eukaryota; kingdom Metazoa; phylum Arthropoda; class Collembola; order Neelipleona; family Neelidae; genus Neelides; species Neelides sp. FZ-2019. The sequence continues at coordinate 119,784 of VJMY01000125.1, forward strand.
AACTTAATAAAATAACATAACATTTGCATAAGCTATTATCAAGCATTATCCCCAGCAGTAATGTCTTTAATAAACAGACACATGAGATTTTTAATTTAAAAAAAATAAATTCTACAATGTTCTCAAAAAACAAAATTAAACATTAAAAGCCATTTGTATTTTTTAACCTACTTACAAACAGTTATAAATAAATTCACAATATATTTATTTACTTAGCATGAATACTTAAGAATTATTAAACCTAATGAATATCAATTTAGCCTTTTTCTAGTCAAGCCAAATTAAATTGGATGAGCATGTGAGTAGACCAAGTTTCAAATAATTGTTAATTGCCCAAGATCCATTCCCTTGCATGTGTTGAAGAAATTATGACGTACTAATCCAATATGGTTTCATTACAACCATAGTGGGTTGAAAGGGGTATAAATGTAAATAAATTGAGGAAATACCTTGAAATGCATCAAAGATGTGACAGAAGGAAGAGGTAAAGTGAGATTGGGTCTGATTTGTCGGAGTTTCGTGTCAGAGCAACTGCGGGGTAGCCCTTGAGGAATCTCAGGATCCCCATTTTTGGGATCAGGCGGGTCCGAGGAATTGCTACCTCGAGATACCTCCATTGATACTGTACAAGAACCAATGTTATTATTTACATTACTTCGCCCACTTGACCTCAAATATGAATCATTTTAAGTCAAAGTCATTTGCGTGGACTCTCTCGGAACACGTCAAATTGATAAGGAATTCACGGAAAACCCAGAGACAAGTGTTTGGACTTGTAGTATTTGCGAAGGCTCTCGTGAGTCTCCTAATGCTCTTCGGACTGAGCTTTAAATACCCGTAGTTTACTCCGTACAAGTACGCAGTGAACCTCTTGGACTCGTATAGGTTTAGGTGCACATTGAAGTACAACCTGACGTTCCTACCTGATTAGCCCATACACCCTTCGACCCCATTAAATTTGAATGGAAAGATAAAGAAACTTCCAGTGTGTACTTCCAGTACAATCAAATCAATCCAAATGAACTTCCCTCCCGTTTATAAAGGGCGAGTGGAGGGAAGGCTTCCCCGTTCTCAATTGATTGGAATCTCAAGTAAAGTAGATTTTCCTATCCCGTAATACTTCTCGAGCCAATTGAAGAGTCCTTCTAAAAATGCTATTAAAATGGAAAAACTCGAGAACTTGAGCGCTAAGTAATTGCAAAGACGTCAGGTTCCTTTCAAACAAATTCAATAAAAAAAGGCTAGCACTCATTTACTCAAATTGTTAGTAAACTCAGATCCTATGTGTATATAGGGAAAGTTACAATTCTAATGTTAAAAGGATATAAATTATCCCCAAATAAGCTTCTTGTACTTTCATCTACCTATTTAAACTTGTCTGGATAAAATTCTGAGAAATGAAATTTTTCTAAATTACAATTGACTACAAGTCAATTTAGTTCAATGTAAATAATTCAATTAACCTTATTAAATCTAATTATCATTAAATAATTAAATTCGCCTTACATTCTGTATATATTCACCAATTGAACACATACATTGTCAAAATGCCAATGAATCAAACCACTCTGATTTTAACTTTTCAATATGACCAAGGATTAGACAGACAAGTATTTTTAGTAAGTCGAGAGTTTGAGAGCCTTCGATTCGGTGTATGAGAACTTTGATCCATCATGGGAAAATGATGCGAATGATTGAAAATGGCTTGTCTCTGAGTATCCCTTCGTGAGAATGGGACTCAGGGTCACCCGTGCGGTCTTCAATGGGCAGCGAGGAACTCCGTTGGGTCGGGTAAGTGTAGCACCAAGGAATGACGAAGGAATCGGGCCATGGACAGGGGGACCCTCAGCCGCCCTTCCTCGAAGAGAAAGGTGAGCGCAGAGGTGGGAACTGGGAGGCGGCCACCCATCGTCTGTCTATACTCTCTCGCTCCGCTCATTGAGGACTCGGGAGTGTTGGCGGAGTCCCGGGCTCCTTGCCTTGCGCCAGGTCTCAGCCCCCCGGCCCCCTTCCCATCTACCCGTCTATGCATTTGGGTCATGTTTCCGGGCGCGCGGTAATGAGGGCTTCTTTGCCACCGCCGCCCCTCGACTTCAAGAGAACCCCATCCGACATCCCTTCACATCCATAGGATTCAAGCCCGCTATTTAACCTCGGGGAATGCCTCTGTCGGCCCACATCGATTTTTCCAGGGGCGCAAGTCTTGGACTGGCCGTAACCCCCCTCTTGGCCACCAGGACTCGACAAGGTTCTCCGATGCGGGCCAACCAGACCCATCCCACATCAACTTTATGATCCTCATGCCCTGGATGTAAAAGCCCTATTACCATAATTTCATCATCATGAATCCATGTGGGCTTCGGCCTTTAAACGTAGTCCCCCCTTTAACACTATCAGACTTCCCTTCAAGACTCCCAGAATCGCCTCCTTTCAAATTTAACCCTCAATGCACAATAAGAGAAATGAGCGCTTTGAATGCAGTTCCTCTCATTGAACTCCTTTAAAGACGAACCAACTCGGAACATTACCGAACTAACTAAAACTAACGATAAGCCTTGGCCGATTCCCCCCTTTGAATGCTTAACTATGGAAGAGGTTTGAGGCTTCATTGGGTTTTACTATGATTCGCGTTTGGCGAGTTAGTTCAAGAAATTTTTAATAAAATTGAATTAATCAATTGTGTTTATGGTTAGTCATTAGTCTCATTAGACAGAGTTGAATAATGATTCCTTGAATGACATCATGAGTCAACAAGAGTTTCTTTCAAACAAACGCCAAAATTGGGTAAAATTGGCTAATTTTCAAATCTCCGCATCAACCACTCGCGGATAGATTAGTCTCTTAGTCATAGTGTCATAAACCATTTAATAAGACTTTAAAGCAATATAAGGGCTTATAAGCAGCAACATTAAGCCAGAGATCACATTTGGCCAAGTTAAAAGCCTTATTCAAGTCAATTAATTATGGCTCGGTCTCCCTTTTTATTGGGGCCTTCGCCGTTGCCTTGTTGAAAGTTGATAATCGCTAAATATTAATGTTCGGTTTTACGACATCACCCATGTTACGAGCGTGACTCTGATGAGTGTAATAAAATTGTTATACCCTTTCAATGTCTTTATGAATGATCCATGAAGACATTTGTACTTACATAACTCACATAATATGTAAAAAGGCTAGGAAATGGAATCTATAAATGTATATCTATGCACGTAGATGTTCAATATGCATCAACAAAGAAGTAAATTATATGGTTAATTAAATTACATTTAATTACCAATAAATGTCATAATTGCTATTTAGAAATTGACCAAGTGACCGAGAAACCAAGATGAAAAGTATGAATGCTTTAATTATATTAATTATGATCATAAATTTATTATTAATACTTTGCGTCGACAATTAAGATAAAATGGTAAATATTAGATAATTACATTTAATGATTAGAGTTAGGTTAACCCCAAAGGCTATAAGGAAAAAAAAGGAAATTTAGCTAAATTACATAGCTTATTGGTGTACATGAATAGCCAAAAGAAATTTACTTTTCATCTAAAATACTCGAAAAAGGCACACGGATATCTCATTTTTTAAAGTCTATTTCGTGATATACATTGTATTCACTATATATTCTGAACAACTTTTGAAAGTGAGAGAAATAAAATTCTGAATACCAATAGTTGGTTCAGCCAATTTACCTTACATTAGAAGAGAGGAAGTAAATAACGAAAGTGATCAATGATCTTTTAAAAACGAGGAATTGTAATCCGTAGATTAGTCTTTTATCAGAACGAGATAAGAACTTTGGCATTCGTGTAAATAAGTACATGCTTATGCATGCATGCATGCATGCCTTTATATTTATCAGGAAAACCAATAAAAGTTTTTGATTATTTACTATTATGAGCCTATTCAAATAAAGTTTTTAATGTAAAATCCCTCAAAGGAATTAAAGTATCCATTTGTTCAAGATCAAAGACAAATTATCTCGATTGTGCTCTACATTTATAATGTTCCAAGTATCCAGCATTTATCGTACGAAGAAATTGAAAAGTAAAACTAAAAAAATATTAAAATGAATGTCAGAATATTTTCTTATGATATTTCGTTTAACAAAGATATCTTGCATGGAACAAAAAAAGATTGGCTTTGCCGTAATGGTTTTTAAGTATCTAGAACTTAAAATTAAAGTGGGAACTCGTAGTTCAATGGTCAATACACTTTAAAATAAATAAAAGTAAATGAAGTGAGAATAAATGGACACCGCTGAGGCTGACTATCTGCATCTGACATGTACAGTACAAAGAAAGATAAGGTTTCATTTTCGCTTCAGAAATTTATATCTCATTTCTCACATACAACGAAAATTATTGACGAAATAATATTATGAAACAAATGAGTACGTGTTTAAAGATTCGGATTTTCTAAACTATATAATTGTAATACATTTTGTATTAATACTTGAGTCAACAGAATTATTTGTTTCCATTAAGTATGCAAAGTGAAATATAAAATCAAAAGATATGAGGATATAGTAATTATTCAATATAATCTAGGTACCTTTAACTAATTCTAAAGATTCATTTAAACGTATGGACAAAAACAAAGTTTGGGGATTTAAATAAAAAATATAATAATCTAATATAAATGCACGCTTATAAAATAAAATGTTCTTACCGTTGGTGAAGAAAGGGAAGGTGCTGATTGTCCTAAAGATGATTTACGCATTCGAATCAAATTACTCCCCGTCGTTTCAGAACCTGGAATTAATTTTTAATTAATTAGTAAATTCGAAATTTGAAAACCGATCCTAAAAGTATTTGTAATTGGAAATTGGAGATTCGAGGAACATGATTATTACTTGAATTGGGATCATTTCTCCTTCGACGTCGAATATCATCAGAACTGAGCCTACTGAATGATCTTAGAGCCAGAAGCGACGAGCACATCGGTTGTCCCATTCCCATTCCCATGATAGATGTTTTCTTTCCAGGTGATTTGGACGACTCCTCGGTAGTTTCATGAGAAGTCTCCATTTTGATCAAATCTTCCAATCAACCCCTCTCGACTCTAGATAAGAAAACACGAGTAAAATAATTATAAAGTGAACTCATTGAACATTATCAAATAAACATAAAAAGATTGCTCTTCGGAGCAGCACATACTAATAAACATAAAAATACTTTTAAAAATGTTTATAAGCAATGGCAATGAGTCAAACAAACCTTGATTGCTTTTTAATTGACTGTAATTGTACATAATGATTAAAAAGTTAAATTAAATCTTTATGTATCAACCAAGATGTAATCAGAGTGCTTGAATTTACAGCTTTCTACGATCAAATAATACAAAGCTTAATACCGCTCAATTAAATCTAATTAGGTACAAACTTAGCTAAAGTAGAAATTCGCAAATGATTACAAAGAGAGTGATATGACTCTTGATAAGTGATGGCTGATTGAAATGATAGAACACATGTAATTTCACATGTTTTCCTTAAAACAATTTACAGCTTGGTTGACAAAACCAACCTAAATAATCCAAGATAAATACATAATTTGTCACTCCGAAAAAGCTATCGTATCAAATATTACTAGTAATAGAAAAAAGATCATAAATATAATTCCTTGGCGTCTTCAATATTCGTAAATAAAAGCAGTAAGAATGTATGAAAATTTTGAAATATTCAACGACAATGTAAATTAAGTTTAAAATGTAAATTAGCTCGGCGGATGTGAAAAAAGTCCTTACCCTCCGCCGAAGAATGTAAAGTGAAGAGAAGAGGGTTTACTTCTCTACCATCTTCTTGCACTGTTCCTCGAGACGAGCAGTTTTGAAATTGACACTTGAGGACCGGATCGGTTTTTCGGGACTTGAAAGTTTTGCGAGAGTCTCCGCCGTCATTCTCCCTTCTTAATTAAAGGTAGGAGGAAGAGACGGAAAACATCTGACGGCCCACACTAACTCATTTCCTCTCGTTAAGACCAAGTCTCCACTCAACCTCGTTCCATTCTCAATCTTTAATCAACTCACACCTTTCCTTCCTACATCTCCTACCTGAGTTGTATGTTTGTAGGTTAGGACCAGACGATGTCTCATTTCCCCAAAAGAGCTGCAGAGGACCAGCTGTAACCGAAAGACCGCAGATGTACAGATGGCTCTTGAACCTTGTTTCCTTCTTCAATCCAATCCTACTCTGTTCAACTTGCCTCGTTTAGTTTAGGTCCATACACTCCATATGGCAGATGGAAAATACACAAACGCGTGCCCAAGATATCCTTTCTCTTACGACAAACTTCAAGCTCTAAACGTCATGTTCCAAGGAATTCTCTTTATTAAGACCTTCGCTGCACTTTAAACTCACAAATGGATAAATTAGCCACGATGACAATTGTCCACAAGATAATCAGGAATTGTAAATATTGATTATATATTTAATTTAATAACTAGGACTCAAATACATTTGGTGGGGATTGAAATTAGTTTGAACAGATTTATGTATATTTACATAAATTCTCCATAATGTACACTCCAACTCCGCAGCTGTACAGAAAATAAATATGTAAATATATATACAAATTGGTTCTGAAGATTTCTAGACTATGAAAAGTGAAATTATTGGCACATAACACACACACAAAATCACTTATATTTTTTGACCTTATGTATGAATGAATTTCGCGGAATTGAGATGTTAACAATTCACCAGAAACGCACTTTATTTCCCCAAAACTTTCTCAACTAGTCAACACGTCTTGTACATTTAGGTTGACTTGTGAGGAGGAGACTCTTCGGAGCCCTTGTGTTTCTGGATTAGGGCCCCTATTGGAACTCGTCGACGAAACCCGGAGGAGTTGAACCCAATGCACGAAGTGGTTGAGAAAAGGAAATTGTTGCTGGCAGGTCTTCAAGCTTGAGTTCACAAAGAGCTCCTCTGCCTTTGGGCAGAACGAGAGGAGAACAGTTAAGTGGACTTTCTATTTTGGTCTTAAATACGACGCAGGATTTTTCAAATTGGACGAATGTTTTATGGGCAGTCAAGGGACTATAGCCCTGGCTATATGGGAAAAATACATTGTAAAATGTAAATGACGCAGGGGATTCCCACTGCATCTGATCTTCCTCCGTCTCGAACTAATCCGAACTGAGGGACTGAGAAAGAAACTGACGGGATGCCAAATACAAATTCCAATCCTATTTTTGCCTCTTGAAGAGTCCCAATTCTTTTCTCCTTTTCACAAGCTTCCCATGTGACGAGATGGCTAAACTCCCATATAAACTTCGGCTTAGCTTGGGAGGGGAATTGACTCAGTCAGGAGCGTTTGAAGACCTTTAGTGAAAACTATGCGTAAATAAATAGAATTCAAAGTTCTAAAGAATGCAAACAGTTTAATTTTAGCCGCCATCTATAAATATCGTTTAATGTAACATTCACCTTTTAGCTTCACTTGCCCTAATTCGAGTCACAATGAAATTCATTTGAAGCCAGATTTTTAAATTCCCCACCATGCAAGATTGAGGAGAAGCTGAGCTGTGTTGACCAAATGATTTGAATTGAATTGATGAAATTATCCATTTTGATTTATATTTTGACCAATTTTAATTAAAAAGACAAGGGATGTTTGTTGAGCATGAGAGTTCTTTAATGGAGTGAATAAAGAGGGAGAAGTGTGTTTTCCTTTGACACTTGGTAGTGTCATCAAGAGTGTGTGGGATTCTTAGAGAGGCTCATCTCTTCCGTGTGTCACCATGTGCCTCTGGTCGCCTGGCATGACAATGGGACTGATGGGCTGTGGGAGAGTTGAAGGAAACAAGGGCTTAGGCCCAAGATTCAGAGAAATGTGCGGAAAGTGTTTCTTGGGCTCGTGTGATAAGGAGGAGTTAAGCTTTGCAAAGAGTCCATGTCACCAATGGTCTTTTGATTAGGACAAATTGCCAAGGAGAGTGGAAGGACGTGATAAATGGGAAAGAATGAAGGACGGAGGCGAAATTACCTACGTGGGTCGGATACATAGGAGCGGGTTATTAGCATAGCGGAATCAATTATGGCACTTGAGCCGTGAAATTGCGGGTATTGTGGGCTTGTGATGAGCGGGCTGGTGGCCAGGACCGGTCGAGGATTTGCATGAGAAAGGGGCGACGGACGGACAATGAGGGTGATGAGGATGGAGTGCGACCCGGGCGGAGGCTGCGAGTTGAGTGGAGGCAGGGAGAAGGCTCGAGCTATTGATTTTCATCTTCCACCCTCTGCGCTTCCTAAAAGAGAGCTCCGAGTCCCCAAATACTCCGAATCGGATCCGAGATTTGAAAGAGTCTCCGAATCCTGAGCGGCCCCTAGCCGAGTCTATCGACTTTCTCCGCTCCTTCCGCCTCAGTCTCATCTCCCGAGTCCGAGCCTACGGAATCCCTCTCCGCAGAAGATCAATACGAGTCGGGACGGAGTGTAGCTGGCCATCTTTTCGCCCCTTGAAACATATCAGCCGCCGGAGGAGGCGGCGCCCCACTCACCATATCAGCCCCCATGGGGACTCCGGGACGCGACTGAGGGACTGGACGGGACCCATGGCGCCCAGCGACGACAACCCCTGGCCCGACCTTTGCCCCGACCATGCAGATCGCGAGCCTGTTCTGTGAAACGGCCAAGCTCCTCGGCGCCTCCATGGACGACGGCGGCATGGAGAACCCCAAGTAAGTCTCCGTCGCCTCTCTGCCCCTCCTCACGCCCCGCTCCAGCTGCTTGAAGGTCGAGACGGCGGCCAGGGACGACGGCTACGAGACGTGTGTCGACCCCATCTGCGGGCCAAAGCGCCTCGACTGCGGACAGCTGGAGTCGCTCCGCCCCGCCGAGGACTTTTCCCAGATCCACCTACGCCACCTCCTTGGCCCGTCCAAGATGGACCATTTCCCCGGCGACCCCTACTCCTTCGTCGAAGAGGCGGCCTCCACCCTCTCACCCGCTCCTACCTCTGGCGTCCCGCCCCCAAAGAAGAAACGTGGACGAAGAAGGAAGTCGGAAACGTAAGACACACCTAACCTAACCGACGTCAAATAATAAGGGCTTGAGATTGTCGGGTTCACTAAGGCGTTCATAGGAAGTATATCCCTCCGTCTTGTGAATCCATCATTATATATATACATACCTACGCATAGCCACATTTCCTATGTATGTATGTATGTATGTATATAAAAGTATAGCTATTATGATGTATATAGGCTTGTTCCTTGGAAAATAAAATCGATCGTTTTGATTTTTTATTAACTATTTCTCACGTCCTTTCCCCAGTGAGGATGAGATGAATGGGAGCAATTGCATCGAACGCGATGGACTTGATTTAAATCCACGAGACAAGCGAAGAAACGAGCGATTCAACGGACTCTCTGAGGCTGAAGTTTCGCTAAGAACGCTTCCAGACCATTTGCGACCAAATTTGGACATTGTCATCGTAAGCCACCAATAACACTTTGTCATAAATGTTGTGCTCATAATTAAATATACGGTTTAGATCGGAATCAATCCTGGTTTATTTGCGGCCTACAAAGGACATCATTACGCTGGACCTGGAAATCATTTTTGTAAGTATTAACCAACCAAGAACATTATAATTGGATATGCCTAATCAAAATCATTACAATTGACACGCTAAAAGATTAATGACATAAAGAATGGCATATGTTTATTTGTTATAGGGAAATGTCTCTTTTTATCTGGCCTTATTCCTGATCCTCTCACTTCTGACGATGATCATAACTTAATTCGCAATGGAATCGGATTTACCAACATGGTCGCAAGGCCAACAAAGGGAAGTGCGGATTTGACTCGACGAGAAATTAAACAAGGATGTCAAATACTTCTTGACAAAATTCAAAAATTTCGCCCAAAAATTGCCGTTTTCAACGGCAAGCTCATTTACGAAGTATTTTCAGGGAAGAAAGATTTCCCGTTCGGGAGACAAAAAGATTTTGTCGAAGGAACAAATACGGTTAGAACAAAAATACTTTGAATAATACTCAACATACAAAAGTGAACTACTTGTTTACTTGTAAACAAACATTTTAAAAATTGTGTCTTTTGATCAAACAATTTTGATTTAACGGTTTGTTTAAAATCCAGTATTATGCCCTATATCTATAGATTAAAAAATGCAAATATTTAAAGAAATTTCTAGATACTTTTCTCACTTATATCTAAATAAATAGAAGAACGTAAGCTGAGATGAGGTATAAATTACGATATAATAGTGTACAATTGGTTTATTTCTCATTGTTTTGAAATGTTTGTATTAATTTGAATTTTAGCATATTTGGGTGATGCCTTCATCAAGTGCCCGTTGTGCTCAACTACCAAGAGCGGCCGACAAAGTTCCGTTCTACAAAGCTCTGAAGAAGTTCCGAGACTATCTCAACGGTTTGGTGACCGAGCTCGACGAATCAGAAGTTGTGTTCAATGAGCCGAAGGCGGCCGGGAAGGCGGAGGAAGAGCGACCAGAAGACCCGCCCCCGGACGTCCAAGTGCCCGAGAAGAAAAAGCGCGGGCGACCGCGGAAGGGGATGGAGAAACGCGCCCCGACCCCGCGCCTCGTCAAGAAAGTCAAAGGGGAAGAGAGTCGGGTGGCAGAGAGCAAGCCGCCAGAGGGCCAACGTCGGCGGCGCGGGCGACCGAAAAAGACCCGCGAGGACCCGGCGGTGTGCAACCCAAGTCCCGATGTCCTGATCGAGAGCAGCCGGCCGAGCAGTATTGGGAACTGCCAGACGCAGACAGGGAGCTCGGTCTCCTCGGGCTACTCCACCGGGACGAACGGGGAGGAGCGGCGACGAGAAGAGAGTCTCTCGAACACGGGGAGCGGGGGCCCCTCCCCGTCCCACCACTCCTTCACGACCCAGTCCGACCTCTCGTCGGAGATCTCGGCGGCCATCTCATGCGCCTCCCCGCCGCCGTCCCCGTTCCACGCCGACCCACCCTTTGACGTCCTCGGCGGGGTGCGCGAGGAGGGGCGGCGCAAGGGAAAGGCCCAGGACTCCTTCCTCTGCTCCTCGGCGCGGAACTTCTACCCGCGCCCCGCGCCGGACCCCTCTTTCTCACAATACGCACCCTACGAGGACCCCCGGCTGGAGGATCTCTCGGCGCGCCCCTTTGAAGCCCAAGCCTACCCGCCGCCGCCTCACAGAACCATCGGTAGGTCCGGGTTCCTCCCGGTTCCCTCGCTAATTGAAATTCTCGGCAGATGAGGCCCTCGAGTGCCCGCCGCAGACGCAATCCGGGATGCCGTACATGGCTCCATACGAGAACAAACCTCTTGACGTGTCTTCAAAGTCACTCTCTGGTCTCGAATCTCTGGTAATTGACTCACCATCTCCACTTGCCTCACTCTATTTGCTAAGGGAAGAACCCCAACGGCGGAACCAGGAAATTAAAACCCGAAACCTTCCACTCCAACCCATTTCCTTCAGACAGCTCCCTTAATTGATCATTCATATTTCTAATTTCCTATACATCCAGTCCTCAGCGGTCGAGAAAGAGACTTTCCATTCATTTTCTTCTCAACTTTCTCTATTTGCCCCCTTTGGCTCTCCTCCATTCAAATAAGTGGGTGCTTTGAACAATTTATTTTCCTATGTTCTCCTATATTGAAGTACTACAACCATACCTTTAAGTCATCCGGTCGTGTTCATTTCTCATGGAACGTAGGTCTTACATTTTCTTTAAATTGAAAATAATTTTATGTAATATGCTAATTAACTTAAAAATATATCATACTATAATTTACCTATATCAACATACTACTACTACTACTACTTTTACACTTTACCGTTACTTAAGCTTCAGTTTTAACTTTAACTCCATCAAGTTTATCTTTCACTTTTTAAAATTATTTAAGTATATGAGTTTTCTATTTTGTTATTATAAACCTTAATATATACAGAGGTCTTTAGATCATTTAGGTGTTTAAAAAATATTTTTCTCTATGTACAAAAGAAGCCTCCCTCTTTCTAAGAGTAGGTTAGAAGAAGAATTTGTTACCGAATCATTAATTGCCGCTCTAATTTTTCTTTACCATGTACTTCTTTACTGGGTTAGTTGTGAGTTAAAACGATTGTTTGTTTAAGGTGGATCAGATTCCGAGCATTGCAGAGTCCGAAGTGGGTTTGCCGTTGGGTGGAAGTGGGAGTTGCATCAGCGCCCATCCCGACCTCCAAGGAGGCATGGGCCACCAGGCCGGGCAGATGGGTCACAGTTCCTACGACGGCTCGGCTGGATTCCTTCCGTACAACCACAGCGGGGGCTACACCGGGCAGAGCTACCCGGGCTACTATCAAAACGAGCTCGGGCCAGGGTTCGGGGTCAACCCCCTCGGCCCCACCTACTGCCCCCCGCCTTCCTCCTCCGTCTTCGGCTACGGCGGCTACGGACAGTGCGGGAACAGTCCCGGCGGAACCTACTCGGCTCCGCCGTACCTCCCCGGGCCCTCCTACCCCCCAACCTACCCAAACTGCCCGCCTCCGAATCCCTACGGAGGGCCACTGGGCGGAAATGGGCCGCCGGGGACTCAGCGCTTCGCGCCGCGCCTCCATTTCCGCCAGGAAGACCTGGGACATATGCCGTTCGGCGGATTCTAAACCCCGAAGCTTCGTCTCATAGCTGATCTTCATTCGTCTTCTTTATTTTCCTCCCTCGTCCCCAGACAGATTGACGGACAAAGGCAGCTGACTGTGCCAAATCAATAGAAACACACATATACTACAATGCTACTCTTTGCGGAAGACTCAACTCCTTCAGTTATCTTTCTTTTCGACGTCTCCAATTCCATTTATACCATTGTTGATTCCATACATAATTGATGATTAAAGCAAATATTATTTCTACATGGATTATTCAAAATTTCTCCTTTCACCTCCTCATTTCATTAGATTCATTCTCCATATTATCTATTTATGTTTAACCAAGTTCACCCGACTTTGAGAATTCATTACGACTATGGATAGTAAAAATTAGTTCACATCCTGGTTTCAGTCTTCGTGTTTTCGTTTATTAGTTTTCAAGTTCATTTCCTCCTCACAATACCATTAGTTGACTTATTTTGGAACATTAGCTTTTGTCGCAACAACTGCATGGTCAAAGTGCTTTCTCCAACACCACCGATGATTATTCATTCATACTCATTTTTCAATAGACCTACGCAACAAAACGCCACCGTAATTTTTCAATTTGAGATAAGTGAAGAATCATTGAATTGTCAATTTACACAAAATAAACACTCACGTTAACATAATTAATACATTAGTGCTTACGCGCCTTTTCCGCATACATGGTATAAATTAATGCTTTCATATGATCTATATAGTATCTATACTCTATACACACTGCCTTTATTAGCCACCTTCGAATGCCAAATGGAAGTTTTAGAAGTTCCAATTTTATATGGGCCGGCCCTCTATAGCTATATAGTCTAGCCTATAATCTATAGCAATAATTCCAAACACTTTTTGTTATGAATTATTATTATCATTTGTTATATAAGTTCATTAGTAAATTCAGTCATATGTATGGATATTTTAACAGGTTCTTTTTTTACATACTATTTATCATTTACATATATTAGTAGGAGAATGAATTCATTTTTGTATGGTAATGAGAGAAATTATAGTTAAATAGTGTATTGTTTCAATATAGGTAAATATTTAACATCTAGTCAAGTATTCAGAATGGTAAATGTACACATTTCATATAATCTGGGCATGGCATGTAAAAAAGTAATGGGTTGTTGATACTACTTTTTATACGATCTTCTTACATTTTTAAATTTAAGTTCGTTTCATGATTAGCAAAGTAGTTTTTGGGACAAGAGTAAAAGCAGGTGAAAGCCTTATCGATAATAAGTTTAATAACTACATATATACCTACTTCCACAAAGTAAGTAGTACATGGAGTGAGAATGGATATAAGTAGCAATCCATATACGATTTCATATTCGCATTCGTGTTTCACGTGTTGGCTTCGTACAAAATGAATATGATATATATAGTATATTATAGGAATTTATTATAGTCATGCTTAATTACAAATACTTACTTTATATTGAATTGCAAATACATACAAGAACATACTTTTGTCAATACTATTGTAATAGTACGAATATAAAAGTAAACTGTTGAAAATGGTTCGTCTCGCCATTTATGCATTAAATTTTATTGCATGGATCTCACACATATGATGAGTCACGACACAAGTTAGTCACCCAATAAAGGATTAATTTCATATCAATTCATCCATATAATATCGTCTTGTAATAATAGAGAAAGTTGGACATGATATGTAAAAGCCTTCTTATTAGATCATAAGAACTCAGTTAAACAATCTACTTTTGTAACTTTACTATTTTCAAATATTATAGAAGACCTAATTTCGAATAAAAGTTTTGAAACGATTATATAAAACTTTGTTTTACTAACCGGGAAAAACTTTTTCAATTTTTATACTTTAAGATTTAAGACCAAACAAGTCAAAAACATGAAAAAAGTTGATAATATAAAAGTAATAATGAAATTAATAATTTAATGTAATACTTTGATACAATATTAAATTTGACAAACCTTAATTACAAGAGTTTACAATAATTTCACATTCATTGTTATTGATAGGTTGAAAGCTTAATGTCATTTGTATTAAATATATTATATTTTCTATTATTATGTTAAGAAAATATGTTTATGTTTTGATTTTTTGATCAAAGTAACTCAATTTGAAACGAACGTCAAATACGAAAATTGTGTGAAAGGACCATTGTTTGGGAACTGTAATTGATAGTAAGTATATTTTTTACGATTGAAACCATAAACCTTTTCTCACAAACTCGGCAATGAAACTTTGATGGGAGTTTGTTAAATTCACCATCCAGTTAAGCTCGAACATAAAAACTTTTCAATCCCATTAAACCCATTATAACAATCCGTCAATCCAATATGTATGTATGTATGTACACACGTACTTATTTACAATGCCTTGCTTCAAAGGTCTTAACTATTAACGATGATTGGGTTTGAAAGTCAGAAATTAAGTCTATATACAGAAATATGTAGAAAATTCTAAAGGAAAATCTATGACCAATGTTCCTTCATCTATAAATGCTAACTCAATTTCTTAACATGCAGGGTTGGATTAAATTTCACTTTTCAGCCCTTTGAAAAGAAATGTGAAAAGTGAAATTAAATGAAAATAAGTCAATTTTAAACAAAATTAAAATCAACTTTTGTTAATATGATTAAAGTTTTAATCTAACCAAAACCCTTTAATTTCAATAAAAGTATTGCATACCTAGTCTTACAAAAGGGGCCTAACCCAATATCAAAGACTTAGTGAGATTTTGCGTTTGTAATTGACTTTCAATTGGAATTCAAAATGCTCTTGAAAATGCAATAAATACTATAAATGAATTTAAAGAGCTTTAATTATTTAATTGAAATTACTGGATTGTAAATTATGCATTATGATATCCTGATTGAATTAAATCCCAACGCGATTGGATGAGTAGATGATTAGTTGTCATACTACTACGGGTTTTTAGATAGCGTAAGGAGTATCTTTTCATTCTTACCAATTTCTTTCACTTTATTTCACTGAAAGAAATTGAAAAAAATGGGAGAAATTGGAAGAATATGAAAGTTTCAATTTCTTTCCCTTTCTTTCACTTTCTTCCACTAACCTCCAAGTGAAAATTTTCTGAAAATTTTCTATTAATTTCACTTTTTCACTTTTTAGTGGAATTTTCACTTGTCAACTCTGTTAACATGGTAATGATTTTCCGTCGTTGATTCAGGGAATTAATCCAGGATTGAAAAAATTGACTGAATGGTATTTTGATTGCACTCATATCTTGATCATAAATATATACTATATCATATTATGCATATAAGCATGTAAGGTTTGTAAACAAAAAGCAAAGGCTATGAAATTACGCCGATACCCGATACTAATAAAAATGATTTCCCCACTTTTTGAATATTTTCAATTCATTTTGGCAAATATGTATCGGCTATAAGTACATATACTTACATATGGGTAAATCTCGTATGAAAATGAAATCTCTTAGTTGACGCAATATGCATTTGAAGAAATTAGTTTTTTGTTGAAAAAGAGTTGAATTAATTGATTATATGAATGAGAATAAGTCAACAAAGACACTGTTACGTTGTCCCGAATGCTTATCAACGAATCATCAATTGCATATTTAGTCAGAAAAATATGAAGGTATCAAATTAAGATGTTAGTACACAACACATCTGCTTATCGTTAGTTACTAATGCGCCAAAATTCCATTAATTATATAAAATATGTCTAATTGTTCAAATTGGCTAATAGAGGGCTTATACTACATAGGTGATGATATGATGAAGGACGATTAGGTGAAAATTTTGTAATTTCTCCTCCATTCGATACTATAATTTTCCTTTTATTACCGATCGACTAATAAAATCTGAGTGAGTGAGTTGGGAGTCCGAGTGAGTCGGAGTGAAGTCTGGACTTGAAAGAAAAGAACCTTTAACTTGACCTTAGAAGACGTAGAGGTGGAATTGGCATAGAGATATCCGATACTGATGACCGTCAAGTAATCTTTCAAGTTCTAAGTAAATAGGCCATGGGCCAACTACATTTACATGTTCACATGTTTGTACATAAATAGATTCAAGTCGAGATCTGAGTGGGACTGCAGATTTTCTCATATACCTCTATGTGCTTATGAAGCGGGAAAAGGAGAAAAGTTTCTCCTTTGCCTTTAACCCTCATCATCATCATGCAATTTCCATTTAGCTTCAGAATCAAAAGGTGTTCAAATACTTGAAGGCTCAATAATATTGTAAATCTATATACACAACGTATATGACTTAAATTGGATATAGGAGAAGGTACCCTGATGTCAAATGTGATGGTGGGAAACACACGTACCTGGATGTAGGCAATGGACGGAGAACGTGGAGACCGTGGAGATGAAAATGGAAGGAAATGTCAAATGCCATAGAGGCACATTCAAATCCTTCACGAGCTTCGTAAATGTGAAGTTCGGAGTGAGCACTTTCGGCTCCAACACTAGTC
This sequence comes from Neelides sp. FZ-2019, assembly GCA_009869795.1. NCBI lineage: Eukaryota > Metazoa > Arthropoda > Collembola > Neelipleona > Neelidae > Neelides > Neelides sp. FZ-2019. Next base: position 136,864 of record VJMY01000125.1, read on the forward strand.
ACATACACATAGGTGAAGTAAAGCAATAATTTGATGATGTCAAATGGGTTTAAGATGGAGAAAAGAACCTTTCTCAAGGGCCGCAGTCGCATGCTGGAGGGCAAACCAAGGACCTAAAAACCACATCGTCTATTCTCGAACAAACAAAATCTTTTCGCCTCATCTCACCCTTTCTCACTTTTTAATCACTCAACTGAACAACAAGCAAACGATCGAAAATTATAATAAAAATTGCGTTCTTACTAAATTAGCCAAAATTACTTTTTCTCTTGCATCTATACAACAAAGTTGAATTAATGATTTTATACTAATAATGCGACTAATGTTGTGTGCTATTTAAATTATCCAGTCCTTTAATTAGATGCATAACCAATTTCCTTAGTTTTAATTATCAAATTTTTATTTGCACTTTTTATGCTAGCGATTAAGCATATAGAATCATGAGTTTCATGAGATTTTGAAAAACCTTGGTTGAAAAGGGTTTTTTGTACAAATGTTTAGTAGAGAGTGAAGAGACATAGTCCTATATCATATACTCCTGAGCAAGTTGAGGCGGGGAAAGTGAGGCGGTGATAGATGAGGATGTATTTGGCGATTCCGGTCTTTGTTTACGAGGTTCCTCGGGGATTTAGGGAGATCGATGAAGATTGAGTAGTTAAGGAGCCTGGAATCTGTGTGGGTCGATGGGGTATTAGTGGAGCAGGGTCTTATGGTCGTGGGTCGGTTAACCTCCACACCGTGAGACGTTTGGTTGTGAAGTTGGCTAACTTTCCCATTCCTCACTTACCTGGCCCTCTCCAATCACGAACACGCAAAGCTCCCGTTCCTTCCTGATAAGAACGTCCCTTACGACTTGCCGTTGCTCCGACTCCCAATTCCGGCACCGCACCCTTCTTGAGCCAATTTCCCAGCTCGTCGAGCCCAGTCGTGGAGTCGAGGCCCAGTCGGTCGGAACACGCTGACCCATTGAGACAAACATTGAGCCAAATTGTTCTTGTGGTCAGAGGATGCGAGAGGACGCGCTGGACTAGAACCAACTCTGTGTTTACCAAAGGACGCTCAAGCCCCTCATCCAAAATGATTGCCAGACACGTCCTGGTCTTCTCGGCCGTTGTCCTGGTGTTCCGAGAAGGCACAGCCCTGAAGTGCTTCACCTGCACCAACTGCGACGAACTCGGGGCGACCGAGTCCACGGCCTGCAAGCCCAAGGAGAACAAATGCATCGTAAGTCTCCACCCGGATCATACATACCATGGTTCTATTGGGCAAGTAACGTTTCTTTTGTAGAAAATGAAGCTAATGAACGGAGAGACAGATCGTCTCTGTGGGGACTCCAAGCGATGCGTTGGGCGAGACACGAGAAAAACCCGGGCCGCACCCCTCCGACCCGAAGAACTCACTAACGACGCTCCGAAACAAAGGACAAGTAACGTTGGGGTTTTCTCTCCCTTGGGCTCCTCCGCTCTCCCCAAATAGCCGAGTCCTGGGCTAAATGGATAAATTAATTGGGGTTCGAAGCATTAATGCCCTCGGAGTCACGCACGATTCCATTCTCGCCCAGAGTCGCCTATTGATTCGAGGTCTCTGGAGGCATGCGAGGTCCCTTCCGCTCCCCTCCCCTAATTAATTCCGCCATGCTCGGGTTTCTATGAGGTCCGTTGACGTTCCACCTTTCAGTTCGCCAGCTCCTGGCCAGCGGCGGCGGGGGCGGCGGAGCCAAGGAGGCCGATGCCGGAGCCAAGGAGATCTCCGAGATGCACTGCTGCGGAGATGACGACTGCAACAGCGGACGAGTCGTCGTGGCCTTCGGGGCCATTTTGATCCTTCCAGCCCTCGTCGCTCTGGCGTTCCTCTCATGAGAAACCATTCACTCCTCATCCATTCACATGGACGAGACGAGCGAGATGCGGCGAAATCCACTCATCCATGCACGAGTTCCCCGTAGTGGAGTTGAGCATGTAGGATCCCAAATGCGCTAATTACCACCACTTTCCAGAGCACCATTCAGTTATGACTCAACTCGGGGAAGAAAGTTGAGGAAAGTAGGACAGGAGGCATAATTACAAATCAGGGACTAATTCCTCTTCAAATCCAACATTTCGGCAATGAACCGCTGCCTTATTCGGATGTATGTCCACTCATCCACGGTGCATCCATAAAACGAGTACGTCCACTAACTATGAGTTCAATGTTCGTTCACTTCGTTACACATGTTCGTCCTATATTTAGCCAATGAAGCATGGGGTAGGCAAATCTTAAATATAATTATAAGCATATCTATGCAATATTTATGTAATAAACTCTTCCTAACCAGGTACTATACCAGGGACTATAGTCCCTGTACAAGACAATAAGAGTATATATATACTGTTATTGTCTTGTAAATAGGTATTTTAAAGGAGGAAATCTCTATTTACACATCTATACATTTATAAAAGTTTAACTGTTCAACAATGTTATGGCGCACTGTGATTTATGCCCCTCTAATCTAAATATATATTCTACTAATTAATAAAACTGTTATATGGACGCAAGTATGTAATTATGAATTGTTAGTGAACTGAAAGTAAAAAAATATCGAAAGAGTATTAGATAAGTTTAAATAAATATTAAAAAGTGATGTTTATCAAATAAAGCTTGTATGTTTCTCATATGAATATTATATTTATCTGGGTTTAATTAGGTATTAGGTACACCTTTGTAATTGCAAATACTAAACTGGATATGTTGCGTATTACAGTGTACAACTAAGTAGGCTTAACTGCAATTATAAGAAATATTGATTATAAAATATTAGTTAAATATTGTAAATCGATGTATATTGTTTAAACGCACGCTTGACTTTCCAATATTACTTTTTGTGAATAAAGTATTTGTCTTGAGTAATAATGTATTTTTCTATTTTCATATATTTTCCAAAAATTCGGCTATTCCCATGTTTGAACTTAGCTGAGTCTATATATGAGTGTATGGGTTTAAAAATAAACACGAAATAGATATGCAGATGAAGATGAACTTTAGTTTATGCTGGTAGTTAGTTTGGAATTGGTAAAGTAAATGTATTTAAAATAAATCAATATTAGCAAGAGGATTTAAAGGAATATTTTTGAGCATTTCTGACTATTATTCATAAACAAACTTGGATATCTTCTATGATAAACTTATTGATTGCAATTATATTTCACAGTTTTGATGAAATATACTCATTTTATACCATGTGAGGTAAACTTTTTGGCTATCATAAATCATAATCATCGGTTCATTTTAATATTCAGATTTCAGTAATGATCGTCTTGCACGAATGAAATGAAAATCCGTGTTTAGTCAATAATTGAGAACTGATAGTAATTCACACGAAAATCCATTTTAAATCTTAAAAACAAGACAAAAGTTCCTATCACTTGAGCACAAAATGTAAAAGCTTGGTTTAATTTCAGAAATGGTCTTATGGTCAGTTTGTCAGAAATATACTATTTGTATGTGAATAAGCTCTTTTAACTTGTAGATGAGTCAATTTAAATTACTTGTTTTCTAATCTCTCATTTCCTACGTTTAATTTCTATTCCATAATCTCTCTTATGTATTTTAAATAAATGAGATATGTAAATGTATTAGGAAGAAATATAAACTTTGTTAAAAAAATATGAGTGATCAGAAAATGAATGATCGTTTAACGATTTCGAAAACTTTCATTTATTTTTCATACCTGCAACCACCTTAATTAAATTCTTGTTGGTTTCAATTAAAGTATATTTTGTATGAATGTAAATGAATGATTAATGTAAGAAAAAACTCATAAGATTTCAACAGTTAATTAATCGCAATTAATTTTCTGTAGCTAGTAATGATTTTGTAACGTCATTAGTAGCTACACTATAAAATAAATAATAAAATAATTAGAAAAGGGCAAGAAATTAATCAACGTCCATTTTGCGTTTCTTGGAAGAGGGTTTCTCAAAGACCTGCTTGACACCAGCAGCTTGAGTTGAATGGAACTTGAGATTTTGGGTCGTTTCAGAAACCCAGGCCGAGTCAAAACTCGTGGTGTCTTGATCAACCAAATGAGTATACTTCGTCCTCCCGCTCCTTCCAAAGTTTTTCACTTGCATGACTTTCGGAAGAATGGTTTTATCGAAATGATCTTCGAGAGTTGGAGCTGAATAATCACGTTTAAACACCTCCTCTTCTTTGTCCTATGATGGAACAACATTAGGAAGTTATTATAATTTAATTAATAATACTTTGATCTAATGTTGAGAGCCCTTACCAAATAAAACACTCCACGATGATAATACTTTTGTAAAAACTTGTATTTCCCCTTCTGAGCTTTGTTTGAGACGACTTTGGGTTTAAGCTTTAATTCGGCTCTCCTCTCTTCCTCAGTTAAACTATGAATCCTTTCAATTTCCTGTCGTTCTTTTTCAATCCTGAAATTAATTAATGTTATCATTAATAAAATTGACTATATTTGTAAGTATTTATGCATGTAAAATAATACTAATGTATCTAAGAATATAAAATCATAATTATATGAATATAAATCAAAGGATCATGATTAATGCGTACAAATCACGTTCATCCCGGTCTCTCTTGATCCTCTTGAGTTCTCTCAATTTCCAGGCTTCGTACTCAGCCTCTTCGTTTTCATCGTCTGTGTTGACATCCGTGAGTTTGGCCACGGTGTTTGAGGCGTCTTTCTCGCTCTCCGCCCCGCCCCTTTCCCTACGAATTTCTTCTTCGACGATCTTGAGTGTTTCTCGTCGACGTTCATCATTACGACGACTTGCTCTTTCCGTCTCGGCACGTTCCTTTTCCTCCATTTCCCTGTTGACGGTGACTCTGTCGCGTTTTTTCACAAAGACGGGCTTCATTCGTGGGCGGGCTTCTTCCTCTGAGTCTGTGTACTCTTCGTACTCCGAGTCGCTCTCCTCCGACCCGCTCACCTTCTCTTCTTCCTTCATGAGAAGTTCTTCGTCGTTTTTCTCGAGGCCTCGTTGCCTCAAGAAAGCTCGCCGCTTCTCGACTTCGTCCTCGTTGGCCTCTTCCTCTTCATCGTCTGAGTCTGGGTCGTGGTGTCTGCCGGGTCGCTCTTCTTCGCCCTCTTCTAGAACTTCAGCTTCAACTCTGTAGCGACTCCTTTCCTCGTCCATTCTCTGGAGGCGACGAAGTCGCGAGTCGTATTTCGAAGCCTCTGAGAGATCAATCTCGGGATAAACATCTTCGATCTCCTCTTTCACTTTCATCCCAGGCGGTGGAGGAGCCAAACCTTCATCTTCGCTCTCTTCTTCGCTCGAACTCTTCGGAGCGTATTCTGGACGTTTCCCCGACACATATCGGTGAACTTTGACTTTTTCCATGGAATGCTTGCCTGTTAAGGAATTAAATAACAAATAATTTAATTGTGAATTATGAATTTGAAAATTTTCTATTTTAATACAATTTTACAATTGAGTCAAGTAAGTTATATTTGATTTAATTAAAAGTCTTTTACTTACCTTTTTCATTTGTAACTAAGACGGCTCCAGCCGTGGATTGAATAGGAAAAATCGTATTCCCTTTCCCGGACATTTTGTATCCAAAGAATTAACAAAACTTGATTGAATATAATATAATGATGGAAACTAAAATTTTATTTTAATTATTGAATAAGTGAATTTGTAATTAA
>VJMY01000126.1:0-141679 GCA_009869795.1 Neelides sp. FZ-2019
AATGGTTGTTCCGCGACTTTCATACGAAAACGTTCCCTGGTCAGTTATTTTACTATCTACGTTATTGTACAATTTCATTAAATGCAAACATTACTTTAAAATAACCAAAGTTTGGACCAAACGAATTTCGATAAACTTTAAAATTGAGTTTGTTTTTCATTGTTTATTGACTTTTTTTTGCTTATTTAGCATTTTTGAGTCGACACGCAGCTCACATGTTTTCAATTTCATTAAACTCAGTATCCACCAGAATGCAATTGATTAGTTGGGCAATATTTTGTTTACAAAAACTTCAGGTTGGCTCGTTTTAGTCAAACTTGTCAATCAAGCTTTATTTTTTTCTAACAAGCTACCTAATTAAATAGATCTATTACTATGTACTAAAAGTATATGTACGTTACATGAATATAATTGACGTGGAAGGTTTTTGCACGGGGAAGTTCAATTGGTTCCCTTTAACATGCCTGTTTGATTTTTAGTACTAACACCGCATGAATATTTGTATTGGATGATGCTTTTAGTTGTAAAGGTTCGGTTAGTTCGAGTAGACTTGCGTTGGTTGAGTGGGGTGAATTGTCACGTTAACGAAAGGACGTGTTGAATAGTTGACGAGGCGGACGGTGACACCGCGAGTCATCTCATTGTCTGGAAGCTTCCCCAGGACTCTGTCCCAAGCCAGACTTCTCTCCTCGACCCAATTGCTCTCCCCATCCTGCCACCCCCTGACACGACCTGAGTTCATTCAAATCTCAGAGAACCTCAACGTTCTTCCAAAAGACTCACACCGACTCGTCCGACTTCGACTTCCCACACTTCATGTGCCTAGGAAGTCTGAGAAAAACAGTGTTGTTCTTCGCATCCGCTTTTCATTATTTTTATCCATTCCCTTCATTTTTAATCTCAGAACTGTGAGTGGTTATAATAAACTACATTTTACTTACTACGGCTAAGCGTAAATATAGATTTGATGAATGAAGAAAATCATGTAGAAAGCTGTAATACACGTGTGTATATGTACTAATTTCCATATTTTAAATGTAGGATTTCTCTCGATAGTCATGTCTTTTTTCTTTGTGAGTGGTGATGAGGGAGCGAGTGTGTGTTGTCTGCGTGAGGAATTGGAAGGTTCATTTTCATAAGCATGGGAAGAGGAAATGACTTCGTTTCGTCCCATTTCTCTCCGTCGTCTCATCAAGTCATAATGTATTGAATTGAATGGAGCTCTCCTTTAATTCCTCCTTCGCCCTCTTCATTGTCAACTTTGGGTTCAAATACATGGTTGGATTCCTTTTCATGTCATACACGCAATTGAGAAGGGAAATTGATCATTGAGGACTTTCACTTACTTTCCATGCAATTAACCATATAGGAATTCCCATTGGACTTCTTTACTAATATATATTCATAAGTTTGTACATATGGCTATTAGCATGTAAATACCTTGAGGTTATTTGTATGTAATTTTTGTGTGGAAATCCCTTATATTTGTATTATCATTCATATGGTATGGCTTTAATTCAATTTGAATCCTCAGAGCTCAAATGTGTATTTATGCTTGTCGGAGACAGATTGTTTGGTCTAGATTCAGTGTCTAGAGATTTTTGTTAATTTAATTAGGTAATAATAATTAATTCTCATGATTGTGCCTGAAGGCCTGCCATGTGAGGAGTTGGTTGTTTACGTTCAAATATTCTGAGCTTCCGCTTATTCACAATTTACAAATAAGAGACGCCTGTGTTCTTTGGACGACAAACCTGGCGATGAACGTGAGAGTCATTTTGTGGTTTTTGAGTGGGGATTTTTAAAAAAAATGCTTTTTACTCCTGTCTTTGTTCATTTTCTTTTTAACCCCTTTTCCGGGCTCATTGAAGGTGATGGCGATGAAGGCGACCTCAAATCCGCGCAGCACTTCGACCAGACTCAAATCATTATTTGGGAAGTTTTGGCACTTTGAAGTCTCTTGTAGTTCACAACTTCATTAAACACTCTTTTCTTTCTACGCTATTTGAATAGTCGTGGACTTGACGGCAATTCCCCACGCGTTGCTCCTTCTTCCTACTAATGGAGGTTCGACGGAGAATGTTGAGAGGATTTGGATGGGAAACCTGGCTTGTGAATCTTTCAACTCAGGATTTAATTCAAATGCAAGAAGCTGACAATATTATTGCAATTTTACAAAATGAGTGTTTCAAATATTATATGCTTTTTCTATTACTCTAGTCCTCCACTAACTCTCATTGTTTAATTGTAATTAAATGATTCGTGAGTTAATTAATCAATTAGCTAACAACTTTATTAAAATGTTAGAAAAAGTATTATTTAGTCTTGATGAGAATACTTAAAACCCTTTTATGTTTAACAATCACTAAATAGTGACTTACAATTAATGTGTATGCATGTGTAATGGTGTATTTCTTATTATCATCATTATTACCTTATTGCTTTCTGTGTCAACTAACAAATATATGAATTAATTAGCAATTATAAATATTAAACATCATTGAAACTAATTGAATTCTGTCAATATTCAACTCGCCTTAATTAGAATATAAGTGTATTTTTAAGAAACTCTAGTTTTTAATATTTATTAAATATAAAAGTAATTTATATTTAAATATTCATCAATTCATCATCTTGTTCAGAGAAGTCAATTGTTACTTATATATTTAAATTTAATAACAATTATTTATTTGGGTCGTGTTCTGTAATGATATAAATGTTCTGATTAATCAAATGTATTTTATTAAATATAAATATATAATCAAATTAATGAAATTAGTTATTAATTATCATTTCAAAGTATTTTAGAATTATTTCTTTTTATACTTTTTTCGTGTGCTAAATGAATGATTTGCCTCCGTCGCGATGTGCGTCATCGTGGGCATTGACTTCAAAGAGTTTTTTAAGTAAAAGTTAACTTTTAAATTTTCATTTTTTAATTTGTTTTTGACTAACATTAATTTGTAGTTGACTTGAACTTGAGCAATTATAGATATGTTTATATGTAAGTTCATTGTGAGTATAAAAGTCAACTTGTAGTTTCTAAAAACTAATTTTAAATCTCATTCAGATATCTTGTAGTTGCTAATATATTTGTAAGATGTTTACAGGCCAGTTTGTACATCAATTTGTAATAATGAATCAATCATTATCTTATTAGTTAACATTGACGAACTGTTCCAATTTGAAGGTGAGACAAAAAGGTTTGAAAGCGCCTCTTCCTGTGATCTAATTTGCCTAATGAGTAATTAATTACATATTATTGCTAAATAATACAAGTTTAAATTATATTCTAGGAGGCTTCGATTAATTGGATTTATATGTGTAATAGGTGGGATTTAATATCTTATTTAATAATACTTACGTGGTACACGAAGGTTCGTCTTGACTAATTGTAATGAACTATTTCTTAATTATCATATCCGTGTTTAAGGGTTTGAAAATATGCGAATGAATAAAACGGTCGAATTTGATTAAAACCGCCATTGTTTACTTGTTTGTTCAATTTTATTTCATCCTTCAATTATAAACATGAATGTCTTATTTATGAAAGTTCCATTGTTGCATACATAAATTTTTGGAATATTTGAGACATCATTGAGATTAATCATGACAATTATTAAGATCCATTAAATGAAAAAATTCTTGAAAGGTTTGAAAGTTTTGGCTCAACAGAACAGTAGAAAAGTATTAAGGAACACAGTTATAATAGATTTGAGATCTGCTGAGAGTGCAAATGGATTTGTGGGATTTTGCAGTGGTAACGTGAGGTAAGAACTGGGTTCCAAGATCAGAATCAGAATGGAAAAAAGCTAGGACTCTATACTTTCAAATATACCAACTCAACTTCAGACATGTTTAAGTATATGGGAAATGAACGTGTTTAAAAAAGACAGCGAGTGTGTCGGGAAATGTTTGATGTAAAATGTTACATGGCTCATTTAATGCGACGGTCGGAGAAGGGGTTTCATTAATTCAAAATCCTCCCTTCAATTTTTTCTACTTTACTGGGATTAAGAAGAATTTTTTGTGAGTTTCTCTTATGGGATTCAGTTCATTTCACTGGTTCATTGACTCTGCTACTTACATGAGTGTATAAATATATATGTATGTATATGAATTAAATTATGCGAAATGTTAGAAACCTCAAAAATTATTCTTATTTTTCAGAGAATTGTTTTTAAGTTAGTTGGAATAACAGAATAACTACAAAGACAGGTATTATATGATATATTAATAGTATACATATTAGAAATAAATGGATGCATTTTATGGTTTATAATATAATCTCATTTTACAGTTTTACAATCGCATATACACAAATTGTAATAAAGTCGTTTAAGTATAGTCTACATTGGTACACATTTGTTTTACTTTTACCTAATTAATACAAAACGTAATACGCGCGAGTGCATTTACTCTGATTGTCAATCCTAGCTAGGTGGCATTTTTGCATAATGAAGAAATATTATTAAAAAATTAAAATACTTTGAAAGTTCATAAAGATTTGAGATTAAATAAAAACCTACATGAAGTTTAAACATTGAAACCAAAGTCATTGATGTCATTTTTATAAGTTAAAATAATAATAAAATGTGTAATATGGTTTTAGCTTGTGCTGAGTTTAATGGAGATAATTAAATGGAATGAATAACTTAATTGTTGTATGATGAGGCTATTTGGGAAATGATCATTTGACCTTTTTGCAGAGGCAAATGGCAGCCGCCAAGGAGCTAATTTGTAATAGTACGAGCGTGAGGCCCATGCCGAGAAAGGTCAGAGTTTGAGTTCGGAACCATTCTTCGATTCGGCCCATGCAGCCCTGTTCAAATCAAGTAACGAGAAAACATTATTCCCATGTTTCACTCACTCTGAACAAAACAATGAAAAAATGAAATGCCTTGAAGGAGTCCGGAGGAAAATCTTATTAAATTTTAATTTAGTATTCGTATAAGTCTGGAGAATTGAGTGTAGAATGTCAAATGACTCACGTCTTTGTATCTGCTTGAATTGTGTGGGGTCGTGTTTTGGCATGCCGTGACATTGAGTGGGACGGGGTTCATGTAGGCCGGCGTGTCGCTCCGAGTTTCGTCCAAAGGACAGCAAGTGAGCGGGACGAGGATTTCTGACCCGCCGAGTTTCCCGCTCCGCCACGTTGATCGCTCGTAATTCACATCACCTTCAACCCCGCAGCAATTGAACTGAATTTTAAGAATTCACATTAGAATTTAATTGAAAATTTGAAAATCTAGATAGGTAAACTAAAAAGGTAAACTAACTTATATATAAGTATAGTAGACTTGAATTATATCGGGTGTTTAGGATAAGGCAGAACAACTTTGATTCTAAATAACTTTAAAACTAATTAACTTAGGAGTTTCTAGTTTGGTCTATGGGATGAGGTATACAATAAATTATGTATTTCTAAATTTTCAGACAATTCGGTTAAAGCCAAGAGAAACGGCAGAGTCTTGTCGGGAAATTTTACACTTTTTGTCATTTGATTTTCTTTGCACGCTACCTCTCCGCCATTCTCTCCATTGAAACAAAAGCATATATCCCCACTATCATAAATCCTTTCTCATTAATAATGCCATTTTATTTTCAGGTTTATTGCTCAATTGAAAAAGAATATGAAATCAATAAATCAATATTAAAAAAATTGTATAAACTTGTTTTTTGACAAAATGTAAGAAAAATGTGGAAAAAGCAAAATTCGTTGACAAAATTTTTTCCATTTCTCTTGACTTTAACCGAATTGTCTGAAAATTTAACTCAACATAATTGATTATATACCTCATAGTATTATTATTAATACTATTATTTCTATTATTTCTATTTATGGCACTTGAGATGGGATGAGGGATAAACATGACTTATGTTGAGAGATCCTCAATGGTTTTTCATTGATGCCTTTCTCATTATCATTACATATTACTTAATGAGTAATGGTTTATTTATGTATGTCAATTCCTTCATTGTTTTGCTCATGAAGGCGACAGACACACTCGACAGAAAGTAGAATGCTAATGTTAACTATAGAATTTCATTCCTCAAAGTCCCATTAAATAATTTAATTAATAATTTAACTACTAATTATTCCAAATGTTAACCTTATTTTGGGCAAAGTCAATGGATTGGGTAAATAGTTGATCCACTCCGTATTGTGACTGGAGACTCGCGACGAACTTTGTCCCTTCGAGATCTCGCCCAAGGGAATCCAAGAAGAAGAGGAAGGAAACTCCCAGTCCAAGCTCAGCAATGAGGACCAGGATCACACAAAAGATATACTAACAAACACACGAGTACAATTTAAATGCGGAGTTTATGCCAAGTTCTAAGCTTGCTAACTAACTAATCTCAAATACCCAGGCAATGGAACATTTCCTGGCTGCCGTCGAACATCCGAGGATGGCTGTGAGGAAGGCAAAGGCCCCAATGCCCAACAATGCCCATCCCACTTGTCCAACAACGGACGAAACGGGCGAAAGGAGACGAAAGAGCAATTGGCGTCCTACGTCTTTCAACACCATCACGCCCAATGTCAAAATCGCCATCCCGCACACCTTCAAAAACAACCAATTAAAAAGATCAATTCACAAACAATCAGCTTTTAATTTGAGAACATTGGAAGTGAGATTGGTGAAGTGTTAATTAGGTAATCATTTTAATGAACACTTTTAGTTATCCTATACATGTAAATTGTCGAATAATTTTGGATTGAATATATATTAATACTTAATGCCTTACAGCAAAGACGATGTTGAAGCATACGAGGATGGAAATTGACACGCGACTTGGTTTTCTCATCTTGGACTCAAAATTGAACTCAAAAGTGGAGTATTGGACAAAAGGAACAAATTACATTATGATTTTGAACAAAAGTCCAATGATTTTCAATTACGAAAAGATGATTCGAGAGAACGAGCCGGGAATTAAATTCTCATTAGATCCGCTAGCAGTCAATTTTCACTTTTGGAGAATCATGAGGGAACTGAGGATCAAATTAAATCAAGCTTTACATTTCCACGAGTTTCTATATGAAATTCACCCGAGACTCGTTGAGTTGTTTTAACTCGCTTCACTTTTTCTTGTACATTTTTACAGCTTAAAGATCTAATTGATTGGAAACACAATGAAGATGAGCCTTTGACAATTCTTTACAATAATTAAACGTCATTCAGCGCGAACTAAATCTAACTATATAAGATACATATATTCCTTATATGAAACGTGTATTGTATATTCTACTTATTTCTATTATATTCAACTCGACCTGACTTTGTATGACAATGTAATACATTAAATGTGAATTTATCTGTTTAATATTTTTCTATTTATTTGAGGGTTTTTGGGGTATTTGTGGAATTGTGAAGGTTTTTGATGGGAATCAGTGAGTTTGGGTGCCAGTGGATTGTTGAGAAACTCAGGGCTGGCAGAAGACTAACAATGTGAAGAATGAGTCAAAGGGCAGCCAGGGGTGGGTTGAATCAAAATCGCACTTCCGTCCCGGATCTCAGCTCCGTTGCACACAATTCCCCCAACCCCCGCAATCCGCTCATTCGCTTTCACACACATATGAGGAAATTCCTACGAACAATAAGTAGTAGGTATATTCGAATTAGTAGAAGTAGAAGAGAAACCCATCTCGACTCACACACATATAATTACAACAAAAAATGACTCTTTCACATTTGCACATATGTAAAATATGGCGTATATTTATTAAGCCTCAGCAAGAACTCGCAAAGCCTCCCAAATTGCTCACTTAGCCTCCCGCATATTATTTTACCTCACGAGTATTAAAACGCCTCAATTAAAGCTCGATATGCTTCCTAGATATTTATAACACCTCATTACTATGAAACAACTTCAAGGTATTACTCCCTATTAATAAGTAAAATAATATTATTATTGATTTTACCTATCTAATTTATAAATAACAAGTACCTAGTATTTTATAGCTAGTATTGATCCTGCGTCACTCGAACAATAAATAACGAACTCCAATTTATATCACGTCTCGATTTTATTTTATACATACATGAAATAAAGCTATAAAAAATAATCAATTAATTAACATCGTTTGTTAATATAAATAATGCAAAGAATATTCTATAAAAATGGTAAGTATTATTTTTAATTAATTTAATTAATAAAATTAAATTTTACTATCATCTATTTGTTTATTTTATAAATTTATTCTAATGATATTATTAAATAATACATTAAATATGTAATGAATGCAGAGAAGTATGTGTATATGAGTATATTCTAGATGCATATATTTGTACTATATTATATAACTATGTTTAAAGGCATGTAGATATTTATTTAATTAACAAAAGTCTTCCTGATGTTCATAAGACATAGAATTTCTAATTTGTTCGATAATTTTCATATTTAAGAGTTAATGTTAGTTTCAGCTAATAACATTTAGTTAATCATTTTGAGTTGTTTGGGCTCACTGGATCAATCAAAAGTCACGGGGGGAGCTATGAACAAAATGCTGAGGGGCCAAAACATTAGGTATGTGAAATCAACACCTATAGCCATCTGGCAGAATTAGCCCTGAAGTCAAAACTCCATAATGTTTTAGAGATACAACATTATTTTTTTAGCAAATCGAGGAAAACTGTGTTTTGTATGGAATTTTGATAAATCCGCCAGATGGCCATGTTCATTTCACATATTTAATGTTTTCACCCTGAAATGCGAAAAAGAAAACAAGATATGTGTTGTTATTGTTGGGTTTGTCTCATTAGAAACATTGTATTGAGAATATGTTCGGGATACTTTGAGACTTTCTTTCTAGTCGTATTTCCCAACAAGGACCCATTTAATTACATATTTAACAGTATAACATAACAGTATCCACTTATAAATTTTATTTTATAACGAACTATCTTGCTCACAAAAAAGAATTCGGTATTGTTATTAAAAAAAAGTATTTTCCAAAGTTAATATTAATATTTGTGATTATAATATTTTATATATTTATTTTTCTATTAAAAGATTTAAAATTTTAGATTTATAGTGGATGAAATTGCAATAAAAAATGGTCATTTTGTTTTGCGTCTTCCACCATATCAATGCGATTTAAACGCAATAATTGTGGAAGGATTTTAAAACTGATGTCTTTTTTCAAATCTTTTCAAAACTCTTGTCGAAAAATGTGATTAAAAAAAGTGGGCAGTGTATCATCAACACGTGATTAAGTAATTTAAAAATAATTAAACTTTAAATAAATGTTACATTTCTTAGCTTGGCAAAAAATGGCAAGAATGGGAGCATATTAATTTAGTATATGGAAATAATATAATAAATGCAATATCAAAATTAAAATAACATATTCATTAATTATCATATTATTATAGTAATTAATAACGTAATTATTTAGTAAATTAAATAAATTAAATATTAATAAAAAAAGGTATCGCCAATCTTCACTTAGTGTGAAGATTGGCGATAACTCCCGCTCCCCTTGAATTTCCATTCAATCACTGGTGTGTGCCACAGTATGTCGGAATGCTCGAACAACAAAGAAAAATGTTGAAGAATTGAAGAAACAGGAGAATTCTAAGCGATTTCTTAAACATTTAAATTAATAAGCTGGAATTGACCCAGACTTTCAAACCTACAATTTCACAATGTCATTATTGCATTTACAGATTTCCAGAATTTATTTCCAGAATTTTCTTGTGAGAAGACTTTCCCTCTTGTTTTGATCATCTTGAAAATTGAATCGGTTGTTCATCCAGTGGTGGGACAACAAGAACTTTTTTGGACTTTTTAATAGAAGAGCTTTAATTTACTTCATCAAATACTTACATAGGATAAAAATATATTTGGAGTTCCATTAGATTGAGATGCAGTTGGTCTCATTAATGGATAATAAAAGAGATTCTCCAGTTGGAAGATGAGCATCTTTATCTTCTACATAGATTATAAAATTATAACGTACGTACATATAAAATCTTATTCTTTAGAGTTATGAAATAACCTTCATGGACTAGTTTGACGTTGATTATTCAATTAAAGTCTGAATTTTTATATGCGGGGCTTCGAGGGAGTTGATTCTTGGTTTGATGGGATGATTGAAGAAGAGCTTTGACTCCAATTGTCCCTCAACTTCTCAATGTTCTCAAGTAGTGTTGGAGAATTTGTCATCTAAATATTATTCCTCTCTCACATAGAGACGGATGGGAAGGGCCAATGTGTCTCCACATTTCATTTCCCATCTCCCTCACGAAAGGAAACGAGCAGAGAGAAAGAACAATAAAAGATGAGCCATTTTTTCTACTTCTCTTGGCATCTCAATGCGACCTTTAACAAATGTCACCACACATGTCAGCATTTAACATATTTATTCTTTTTCTCTGGTGGAATTTGAACTTGACTATTGACTCCCACCTTGTACTTTCTCATTTGTTTCGTTTAAACCCAATTGACGTTTGATCATTTCAATCTTTGGGTTTTTCATTGTGGACTTGGGGATTTATATTTTTTGATTCAATTTATTCATTCTGGTTGATAAGAAGGAATTTGATTCATTTTCACGTTTGTTTGTTGAATACCTCTGAGGTGTTTGACCGTTTCATTTTAATTCATTCATTGGTTTGGCCGATTGAACGTCGCCATTCGGCTGTGTACATATTCTGTGGGAATAATGCGATGGCGAGTCTCTTCCACATTACATACATATAAATAATATAAACTTTTATCGCTTGCTTATCCAAGACCAGACCACCACCACTAACGATGAGCAAGAACGACGAGAGAAAAGCTCATCGCATCTCTAATATATTTATACGTTATATTTATAAGTTTTTTATACACGTTACATAACTTCTATACATTTGTTCATATGGAATTCATACAATAAGTAATACACATTCTTACAATATTATGGCATTATGATATTCGAGTTACGAAGCTTTTGTTTACAGTTGAATTCACTGGACGGTCTTTTTTATCTCAATGTGATTCCGAGGATTGTCAACAATGAGGGTTTCTCAATCTGACTTCATTCTACATAGTTAATTAAATACAATTTGCTCAAAGAGAAGTTTAATGATGGATGGAAAAGTAGGCCGTAGAAGTATGAAATTATTATTAAGCATGATCTCACAACTCTCATTTTCATCAAAACATTTGAACAAATTTTGCATTTTTAGCTCTATGTATTCTATCATTATTTGGATTATATAGCGAGTTAAAATTAATCACAAAAATATTTCATTAACATATATTGGTATTTATACCCATTGATCGTGTTTTCATGTTCAAATAGACCTGAAACGTTTCTGGCTCTCATGATACTCATGAAACAGATCATGTTAAAAAACCCTTCTCGCTGACACAGAGGTTTCCTCACGAGTCTGCAACTTTCATGCGTTGTCAACAAAGTCTCATTTTGTTTTGTTGATGAAGAAAAAAATATTTCTGTATAGTTAATTGTGAATATGATGCTGCTTTATGCCACACTTGCTAATGGATTTTGTGGTAAATGATCTGTGTAGTCGTTGTCAATAATGTTTAGAACTATTGTAGCATATTTACAATACGATTTTTTTTAGAAATTTCTTGGATACGATAAGCTTGGGCGGAAAATGAATGAAATTTCTTGTCCTTCGGTTAAAATGAATTTTGGATTTTCTTTTCTTTGATTCATTTGACATTTGAGGATCCGCCGAGGTTTCCTGTGTGTAATTGAGCCACATGGATGATTAAGAATGTAAAAATCTCAAGTGAAGGAGTTTGGAGTTTTGAAAGGATGCGAGTTGCTGAGAGAGGATTTTTTCTCATTTGTTCTTGCGGTGGATCGAGTTTTTCTCCTTTGACGTCGATGAGGCGGAGAGTTTTGTTTTGCCGTGGATGGAGAGACGAGAAAAAGCACAAGAGATCTTCTTTGATCCAATGGAACATCTGGGAGAATCCCAATGAACTCTCCCAACCTTCCCTTCATCCTTCATTGACAAATCTCTAAACTTACTCCTAATTACCCCTCAGATAAACTTCAATCTTCAAATGAAAGGCAAATGAGGATTTAATGCTCATCTGATTTATTTTTAAATCAAGACTCAGAATATCTAGACTTAATTTACTTGTTGTTAGGGCAATTTTTTGTATATGTAGGTATATAATAGTATTTGTTGTAACGTTGGAAATAAATAGAAATTGTTTCAATTTAAACAGGGCCTTGATGTTTGTGCCAAAAGTAAATGAAAGCACAAAAGCTAGTTGTGATGAATGAAGGAGAATTTAATTCCTCATGGACTCGAAAATGCGTTGGTTTAAAAATAGGAATTAATTAAATTACAATTAAATTAATTAACTACCTAATTAAATTGTTTTATTTACTAATATGATGGAGATGGTGAGTTAAAAGAAAAGGCAGAAGAATTAGATTTATGATTTTTGTCTTTTATTCAGTCAAATTCATTTCATTTCGATTTTATCTAGGACTTGATTGGCATTTTAAATGTATTTTGTTCTTTCATTTGAATTAAGTAGGAATAAGAGGATTTCTCATGATATTTAATTGTTACAAGGACGTCAAGACGTCAAGTGTAAACTCGTCAGTTCAAATTCTTTGTCAGTTCAAAAGCTTTTGTACATTTGGCGTTAGAGTTATTACAGGTATATTATTAGCTAATGATTTGAATCATTTTTGGTCCTTTAATTTCGTTAAAACTAATAAATATTTATATTGAAGAAAATAATCAAAGTAACTTCCAATGTAAATTTGTTTAAAGTCAAGAATAGTTGCTTTTGAATTCAATCAACAACCCAAGAAGCCTCAAAAATAAATAAAGGCATTAAATAACATTTACAATTCTATTGCCGCGCCTGACTTTAAATTAAGTATTTCCAAACGTAGTAATTAAATTCTTACAATTAATAACAACTGTGTTTCTCATCTAATGACTCGTCAATTCAACGATCGTTTCACAAAACCATACAAAAGGAGGACAAAAGGATTTTTACTTTTATGAACATTTGAAACTCCTTTTAGTTCCTCGTCTACATAAATATTATCACATTTTTAAAATTAATAACAAGGATGATGCTAATCAAAGCTATTTATCCATAAAAGATGAAAAGGAAGAAAATCCAAAACGTCAAAAAACTAAAATTAAATCAAAAATTTATGAATTAAATCCAACATTCGTTTGCGTTGTTTATAAAGACTCAATAGGTAAGAAAGGGGTAAAATATTTGATAAAAAAGAAAATGTCTCTTAAAGACAAAGACCTAATGAAACAATTAATTTCTAACATGCGCAATTAACTTACGATTAAGCAACATTTAAATAACGCCCATTTTCCAAACGGACCAAACCAGATCCGAAATTACTCCGGAACTCTAATGCCAGGAAGAAGAGGATGGAATCGTTGGCAACGGACGATGCGACTCGGCCATGGAAGGAATCGTCGGACATTTGACCATTTTCCCCGGGCACGTGGACTTGTTCCCTTTGACTGAACTCAACTCGGCGTAAACGTGATTTTGGAGGTCTTTGGGGTCAGTGTACTCGCAGATGACATGGAGGTCATTGTTGGGCGTGACCAGAGAGTTCAATTCCGAGTAGACGTGGGTGCGGGAGTCGGAAGGATCCTGATATTCGCACAGCGGCGTGGTTTTGCCTTTCCCTCTGATTTGAGCATAGCGGGCGGAAGAGGGCGGAGGGAGGGTTTTTGGCAACGGGGGCGGGACATCCCCGCAGGTCATCGTGACATCCGGCGGGCGAACCTCGGCGTGCTTCTCTTTGACCTGGATGAGGTCATACAGATGGTCGATCGTCTCCTTGGCGTCCCAAAACTCCATGGGGGATTTGAGTTTGGCCCTGAGGGTTTCCAAGACGTCGGCCGAGAGCTCGGACGGGAGCGTTTGGACTTGCTTGTCCTCCATCTCGATGGCCTCGGCGAAGAAGGCGGATCGAGGACGAGCGGACAAAAGGGCGGATTGAGAGTCGGAGCGACTCGGACTCGCAGTCGTGTATGACGCGGACTTTTCTTCCCGCTCCTCCCCGCACAGGCAACAGCAGAGGGTGACGGTGAGAAGGATGACGATGGCCCCCACCACCCCGCCAATGATCAAGGCCAAGTTCCGCAAGGCCGTGGGGAACTCGGGGAAATCCTCCACGCCCGCCCGGCACATGAACATCTCCTCTGAGCAGAACAGGTCAAGGGAGGTTAAGGGGAGGAAAGTCTCGTTCTGCCCCAAACACTCCGCCGCTCTCTCCGAAATGGCGCACAATGAATTATTGAGGAACTCCTCTCTGAACCACCTTTTCGACCCGTTGGAGTCCAGCAAAGACTCCAAGGGCAAGGAACAATCGCACGTCTTGGCAAAACTGTTCATCCGCACTTTCACACTCCCCTCTTCCCCGCTCACGATAAAGTTCCGTCCAACCTTAGCCCAGGAATTCCCCCACAGCGTGGCCACGTGCTCGTTGGCGGGTTGGCTCAAGTTCACGCCTCCCGTATGCACTTGAGCAAAGGAGGAGTTGAGAAGGCTCAAGGAGGACCATTGGGTAAAGTAAAGACCAAATGGCTCCACTGTCCCGACCAAACATCCTGAAAACTCTACGTTCACGATCACGTTCACTTCGTTCTCGGCACTCATGGCATTGGTCTCCACGTGGTCGAGACGCGACGAGAACCAAGACATGGTCGTGATGCTCGACGCAATGGCATGGGACTTGACCTGGTTGAACTCGCTCCGCCTCGCCGTCCAATTCCCGATGTGCATGGAGGAAGCAAAGGCTGAGGCCTCCAGGCTCCCGACCTTCACGTCCTCGAACAACATTTGATTAAAGGCAAAGAGATCAAAGGCCTTTGTCTCAATACGCCCAATTTTACCGCCTCTGAACTCAATCCTGGAGACTTTGGAAGGGAAAGCACGAGGGGGAATCCTGTCCATGGAAGTATTCACGAAAGAAATATGTCCATTTTCCTGGCCGACCCCTGGAACAAATTCATCAATTAGCAATATAATGACATGACATGATTCATCACACGTTTATTTGAACAAGAAATAAATGTTTTGAACCTTTAAGCTTAAAACTTTCTTCCTCAAGGTGAAGAAGAGGAATGTTTTGAAGGAAAATCTGAGAATTCTCTCCCAGCGTCTTAAAGGCATTCTTCTTGATGTGGACACGAGAGCAATTGTGAATTCGCCAAATAACCAAGCTCTTCGATTCAACATCATGTTGGTCCACAATGAGCATCTGGAATGTCAAATTACACTTTTAAATTTCCACCATTTCCTTATACAATGTACCAAGAAAGGATTAATAGCTCCAATGAGTTCGTAAGCTCCCCACTAAAACGTTCGATTCTATTTATTTAATCATAATAAATGATTCATCTCTATGTCTTCCATATAAGTCAGCTATCGTCATAAACTGATCGTGAGCAAGTGGAAAAATGGTCGCTTTGGCATACTTTTATTACATTATATACTAGGCCTAGTACTCATTTATAATCACACGAGCTAATGAGGTTTTTCTGTAAATAGAGCTAACCGATGTTGTAAATAAAATATGCCACCTAATTAAAATACAAAACGTTATATAAAGATAATTTCCAGTCGAGGTTCCATTTCCTTCCAACTTCTCAACTCCCCCATCAACATGAGCTGAATGAGCAAATATCGAGTATTATTATGTTAAGTTGATAGTATTGTGTTTCGCCTTGCTCAATATCGCTCGTTTGGTAAAGTAGTCTGTGTGGCTTGCTTGTGCAAATAAGATTGAAATGAGCCTTTTGTCCAAAACCTCCCACCGAGTTTCAAAATACTAAAAAATAATTTTAAAATGGCTGGAGTTTTCCTCCTCTGCTCTTGAGCTTTTGAACTCCTGACCTCATTGATGTTCTCAAGACTCCTTCAACCAAGGAAGGTTGGAAGTCATAAAACGAACGAATGTCTCCTTCACTCCCGGAAACCAAACCAACTCCCTGCACTCGCATCCAATTTTTATGCCATATAATATTAATACCTACTTTTATACATAAAAAAGGTCTACAAACTACATCATCATGAACGATGGGAAAAATAATCATATACTTATAAAACTAGTGTGTGTATGTAATGACTGTAATGTATATTTCTGATGGCTGGAACTCTGAACTGTTTCATAAATATTTACTACTGCTTTCAAAGGCTCAATAGTAAGTGATGTATATATTATGAATTGTCAGGCTTGTTTGGATCTCGTGAAGTTTTACAAATATATTTTTGGCAACAAAGAGCTGACGTGAGAAAGAAAGAGCAAATTGGGAGAATATGTTTGTGCAGGAGCGTGTAGAAAGTCAAGACCTCTGTAGAAAAAACGTCATTTGTATTTGTTCTCGAGGTTGGAACGTGGGAAAGCCGTTTTAGGCTTCAAAATTTCTATTTTCAAACCATCTCCACTCATTTCGCTCTCATTCCTCTGATCAAAGCGAAGGAGCATTTGAGATGGACGGATCTCACTGGAATCTCAAATGATTTCGGCCTCGTTCCAAGTTTCACCCTTTGACCAAAACATCCGCTCTCCCCTTCATCAAGGGAGGTTTGGTTCAATTGAGTCCAATTGTCATAATAAGAGTCCTCAGGGGGAGTTCTACGAATCTCTACACCATTCATAATAAATCCATGATGTTAATAGTCAACCAGCTCGAATATCCTATGCTCTGGAAAGAAAATAATCAAGAAATTGAAGGATTTGAGAACTCATTCAAAATTATGAGCTTATAAATGTGCTCATAATTAGGAGAGATCCGTTTTTAGATTCGACCAAGAACTGTGTGGATTGGTTGTGGGTCCTTCTCTGTGTCAAATGTGTGGACGGGTGGAAGCGAGCCATTTGGTTTCACTTTTCGGTTCATCAAAAGATCCGAGCTCCTCCACTCGCTCACATTCAGCCTCGAAAACCATTTATAGAATGAGACCAAATTCCCACGTTCCACTACACAAGGCATACATATGGATAGGATACTACATGTAGTGGCACCACAACCGTACAACAGTTTAAACTTGATGTAAATCCTTAGAAATCTACAATTCCCAAGAATTTCCTTTTCCCTCTTCCGCTTATAAAAGAGTCAAAATAAGTGTAAGTTTTAAGTCTGCTAGACTTTTCCTTCTCATATCCTTATAGAGAGGTATTTTAATATCTAGGTAAATGAATATGATTCATATATATATATATAAGTATGAAAGGTATTATTTACACAGCTAGGTTTTTATAGAAGGTACCTACATTATTCTACACATAAGTAAATGACATTAAATAAATTTTCTTTTGATGTATTAAAAGCTGCACTGACCTCGAAGTTGTCTTTGCATTCGCACGTAAGAAGAATTGTAGTTCCTTTGGTACACTCGCAGGGGTTTGTCGTGGTCGAAACTGTTGTGGGCGTGCAAGGATTTTCGCTCACCACCCAGGAGCTGTTCCTCCCCTCCGTCGTCGTACCGGCGAGGGCGAGAAAGGCGAGGACGAGCAAAACCATCATCCCGCGTCGATCAACTCCGACAGTACTTGGCACGGATGAAATTCCCACACGGCGGGGTCACATCGAGGAGCACAGAGTTCACGGAATTTTGTGATCCTCAGCAGGGTGAAGTTGAATGGACCCTCCCTTCCATTCACCAAACATCATCAAGAACTCAACTTACCAAATCCCATGGCAAACCCAATGACAATCACAAACTTGGAATAACTCAGGAACTCTTCATTGCTTTCCTTCTATGAGCTTCGATGTCACCCAATGTCTCATATGAGAGGCTCACTCAACGCGAGTGACAAGTCCGAGCGGAAGTGACATCATCTGTGAATGACGTCGCTGTGGTGGTCAACACCGCCAAAGCAAACGTTGAGGTGCGAGATCTGGCTCTCCTCACTCGCCTGTGAACCTCTTGACTAATTAGGGGAGGGTCAAAGGCCAACTGTTGGGTGTCAGGGTGTCTGTCTCAGTTCCAGTCAGCTACTAAACTTCGAATCCGAAGTGGCGAGGCGAAGAGGGTGAATTTCCTCCCGACCCCTCCGTCCACCCCATTTCTCCACCAACATCCCACGAATCCCAGCGAAACGATTTAATACACAACTCCGCTATACATGTCCTCTCTTCCCATATAGAAGAGATGATCAAATGCACTATGTATGTGACTGTATACATCCCAGGAATACCCGATCACTCCAAATGATCTTTCCATCCACCAAAGACACTCTTGTTCACTCAAGACAACGAGCTCAAATCTCTTTATATCTATACCACATCCTTGTGTACACTCGTATCAAGATAACGTCTTTCGAAGACAAGTGTAAATACTCTTTATACATAAACATAATATTACATACTGCATACGTATACTGCCTACTTATATAGGTGAACACATGTAATGTCTGATGCCATATTAAAAATAATGCACACACCAGTGGGATTTTTTAAAATGTTCTTTTAAGTTGTTTGTACATAACCAATTGCACATTTATATATTTATATTTGCCTTCAAGTTGTACATCTACTATGTAAATGCATTCGTCTAGATACCACAATGGGGAATTGAAGAATAGCGAATGCTCATAGCTATAAAGTTTGTATAACACGACCAGAATAGTCGAGACCCAATAGCCCTATTCCTATTTTAAAAAGCGTATGTGTAGTTGGTTTGGGTAAGTATTATGCGTATGTATATGATTGCGTGAGGGAGTTCTGGTTTCCTGGCGTACCACCTGTGTTCAACCTGTATCTTGGTGTATGGGGTGAAAAAGCCTGGGAACTTTTCCTCCAACCCTTCGTCTTGGGTTCCAAGAGGGTTCTTATTTCATTCACGACCGACCCTTCCCCACTCACACAAATATACAAAGGAAGATACAAAGTGGCGGGATCTCAACGTTTCTCCACCTTCCTCGCTCTCTAACTCACACAAGAAATCCGAACATTTGTGGAGCCTGAAGTTTAGACGATTTGGACATGGTATAAATGCCTAGATATTTGAATTTGAGAGAAGAAGGAACATTCGTTTGTCTACCAAGAAGAGACTCCCGAGAATCACTCCTCATCATCTTTGGATGTGATGAGAGACAATTCTCATCTTTTAATGAGATTAATGATTCTATGCCACACGTCTTATTCTAATTCTAATTAAATAAAACGTTTTATCTTTTTAAGCACTTTAAAGTGACTTTGGCTTCAAATTGCTTTTAATTCCATGATTGAGTTTAATGTGGTCAGGATGTGAGATTAAAAGTAAATATATAGCCGATTGTCTAATCAAAACCAACAATATGTAGTCGTACAAATATATAACTTTTACAAATGAATTGAAGAATTTAAGGTTAATTAAATTAAATGGTGTTTTTAATTAAACATATACCTCATTCCAAAATTGTATGGGCTTAAACTTTTAACGATAACTCATATGAAAACATGTTTAGCTTATGGGAATTGTTGCGAGGTATTTTGAATTAGTTAAGCTACACATTAATCAAGCTTGACCCAAAGATCTTGTTATATTTTTTGGTTTATCAATCCGTGTGTATAGTTAAGTTTAATTTATACATACATATTTTTATTGTTAAGTGAGTTTTATAGATGAACGTGAGTAGGGATGAGAGATTTAGGTCGATGACGTCGAGGTCCAAGAATGTCGTGGTCGTCCAAGACGGATGAGTCGGCAGTTTTCGTCCTCGTTGTTGCCTCCGGAGGGTTTATGAGAGTGTATGGATATGAGCAAAAGATAGGACAGTACTTTGTAATAAAACAACGTTTTATTAGGATCGAAAAGAAGATCGGGACAGATGCCGTCGGGTCTGAGGTTGTCGAGGAAATGCGTCCAGAATGAACCTTGGCTCGGCCTTTTATATATCTCGGGAACAAAGGGGATTTAGTATTTTCATTTTTCATAATTTATGGTATTTCTTAAAAGACTTATTGTTAGTTATTTTCGTAAATTTCCGTAAAAATGACCATGAATGAATGAAACACTACATAAATACATTGAACGACATTGAAAGTACATTAATGTAAAAGAGGAGTGAAAAAGAGCAAATTGATTAAACGGCATGGGAACATACATGTATATATGTTTATGGGAGAAGATTTGTAAGGTTTTTTCATCATTTTTTTCTATTGATATTGCTCATTAGGTAAGAAAGGTAAATGAGTGATCTAATAACTAAAAGAATCGAAGGATAAGGGAATGAAATTTATCAATTAACATTACCTGCCTTTAGTAAGGCAAAACATCAGGTCTTGCATAAATTTATCCATTGAACAAGTATCAATATTTTTAGCATTATAATAGACAGTAATAGTACAAATACCTTGTACATATTTAATAGGAATCTAGAGTGCGTCCCAGAGAACCTATATCTTTTAATTTTTTAAGATATTTTCGAAATTTTAGCCGACCTTTTTATATAATTCTATATTTAGTAAGTATGGAAGTAAATAAAGAAACACATTTATAAAAAATTACTCGTTGAATTGTCATCCGAGAGTGACTCAATTCAAGAGTTACTTAATCTTGCTCAGCGAAAGCCTAGAATCGCTCCCAGCGTTCAAGAACCGTATTTTCTCCCTTAGGGTGACAATTGTTCGCCTTCAAGACTTGTTAACGGTATAATTCTCACCTTGCCTCAAAAATTTATTCAATGTGAGCCTAGAGATGAAAAATCTTCTGCAAACATCGAAATTTTTTACCCGCCTGGCGACCAATTTGTCAATTTCAGATGGTCAAAAAGAAAGGACTTTCTCTTTGGTAATCAATTTTTTATGAAATAGTAATGTTTTTTTTAGCAATTATGTAAAATTAACATTGTTAATTAATGTTATCATTTTCATTTAAATCTTGAAAACAATAAATTTTACTTGTTCGTACCGAGAAAGTAACGGTTTTGCCGAATTAAACGTTATGGGATGAGTCAAATTTAATAATTTAACTAAATATTAGATAATTTTTATAAAGTTTGATAGACCAAGAAACAATTGTGTGACATTAAAGCTTATGGTATGAAGAATAATTAGCGCCGTAATGAGATTGATTCATTCCACCTTTTCAAAATTATCTTTAAAAAACACAATGTAAAAGGTTCTCTGATACGCATGAGCCTGTTCAAAAAATTTCACACTGCAGAGCCCTGTTTTGCTCGGTTTGGGTCACGTGATCGCCGTCTGAAATACATGATATTTTTTTAATCTCAAATGCTTTACTGAATTTCCCTGGTTTTAAGATACCATCTATCATAATTTCACCTCCTGATTTCAATGGTTTATGGAATTCACTGAAGATTTTGAGATATTAGAATTTCACGTGTATTCCAGACGGGGATCACGTGCCCAAACCGAGACCTGAAGTGTGGAATTTTTTCAGGCTGAGTTTATGTATAATATATGGCACAATGTAGGATAAAAAGGAGCTGAGGTAAATTGAAACAATGTGAAGCAAGTTACCCAAATATTGCCCAATATCCCTGCATAATTAGAAAATCGGGATGAGTGGGGAAGAAGGGGGTTCCGGCGGCTGGGCGGCCGAGGCGGGTGATCTCTTAGCCACCGACATTGGTCAATGGTGGTCAGTGGAGTCTTTGCGGGCGGTTTCGATTCCTGGTGCGATCCTTCCATTGCCACCTGACTTCCTCGCATATCTCCTCCTCGACTCCGTCCAACTCCCGAATGACACGGAGACGTCGGCGACGGCCTCCCTCGCCCGCCCAACCTCACTCGAATCACTTTCTTCGGACGACGAAGAGACAGCGGCGGGAGCGGCTGACCCTCCGCCCCATCTCATTGCTCGCCCTGAAAATCCAACGTGTTCGGAGTCGAGCTCTGAAGATGACGAGGCTCCTCGCCCGACCCACCGTCAAATCTTCGTAGACAAATTCACGGACTTTGATGCTCTCATTCTGAATCATATTAAGAGACTAGGAGGATCAGTTTTCCCAAAACTCAATTGGAAGGCCCCAAAAGTAATTGACCAATGCAAACTAAATCTTTAATATTTATTTTATCGTACTTAGAATTGAAGGACTTTTTCATTAAGATTTGTTTATTAGGATGCTGCTTGGATTGCATTCAACAAGTCCTTGAGGTCATATCTTCCTGGTGACATATATTTAATGTTCAAGTCCTCGTCAATCATCACGGACATTCTCATTGAGCCCTTTAAGGTCAGCTCTCCCACATAGATCTTTAAAATTTAATTAGCTCATTTCAGACAATTGATATTAATTTATTAAATAATTTGATTGGAAATGAAAGGGCTGCCAAGGACCAATGGAAGGGCTGGAAATTAAGTATTGTCTCGTACTTCGAAAATGGTTGGAAATTGATCCTCAAGCCGAGTTCAGAGCTTTTGTTCGCCATGACAAACTCGTCGGTAAAACTCCCATAAAGATATTTAAATAATTTCCATTAGAAAAACTTGAATGGATCAAACACGTCAAATAATTATTAGGAATTTCCCAACGGGACGTTCAAACGGGTTACAAAGGACTAGAAGATCAGCGGGATCCAATCATTAAAGATATTCATGATTTCTTCAGAATTCATATTCACAAGAAACTCGGGATTTCATCTTGTAAGTTCAGAATCCTCATTGAGCCTAAAGAACCAATTTCATTAACAATTAAATGAGCCTAACAATAAATAATTTCCGTTCTCTCATGTGATAAACCTACTCCTGTTTCAGACACCTTTGACGTTTATCGTGTGGCAGCTGGGAAGGTTCTTCTCGTGGATTTCAACGTTTTTGGCCATCCAACTGA
Organism: Neelides sp. FZ-2019; assembly: GCA_009869795.1. Taxonomy (NCBI): domain Eukaryota; kingdom Metazoa; phylum Arthropoda; class Collembola; order Neelipleona; family Neelidae; genus Neelides; species Neelides sp. FZ-2019. Next base: position 22,760 of record VJMY01000126.1, read on the forward strand.
CCCGCTCCTCTTCACCTATCCCGAGTTTGAGACTTTTGGCGAAGAAAACCCGGGGAGTCCAACGGACGATGACTATCTTCGGCTTCTCGAGACGGAGACGTACGGCGAACCAGTTTTTCGCTATTTGACTCCGACTCGGGCATTTGGGACAAATCCGGGTAAGCTCGCTCCACCGAGTGCGGTGACGTACCTTAAGAACTGTGCCAATGAGGCCTCCTCATCTCAAGAATGAACCTCACTATCCTCATGTCTACACATTAGAATTAAATGTCACATTAAATGTCTACACATTCCTTTCTTCAGTCACGTCTTAATAAAGATCATCCTTGAAGTGTCCAAAATGGAGTTCATTTTCATTCCAACTCACCACAAGTGCAAGTTCATAATTGGGAATTTCAATGCTCTCATATTTTAATACAGGCTTCCACATGAAGTCATGAATAGACTAAGGACTAATGACATGGCACTAATGTGAAATCATTTTTTAATACACACATAAACAAGTATATTCATAACTCATAACAAATGAGTTAAATATATGATTTTTGCCAGAATCAGAATTTTACCTAAAAATTTCTCAGCTTAGCAATTAGTGATTAGCTATATTTTTTGTACTAACCTTTAAATTGTATAATTTCGCATGTTAAGCATAAAAGGCGAATTTGAATGAGGCTACATTTGGCCAAATTGAAATTTTGTATGGGAGACGAAAGATCAGAAAACATGTCATGAGCCTTGAGGTATCTCAACATGTAAGAAGCTGTATATAAATAAAAGCATATACCTTGTTACTTATATACAGACTTGATTATAGATTCAAGTTTTCAATTGTGAGCGCGCGGGGCGAATCCGCATGTTTGGTTAACTTTGTTAATATAAAAGTTCGCCGTGTCTTGGACTCTTGGCTCTTTGCCGTTTTATCCATTATAGTCGCGATTGGTTTCATTGTAATTGATAGTTAAGACTAAAATAACTTATTTTTTGCATAAAAAATTCAGTGAGGATTTGAATGAAATTTATGATTTGAGAATTAAACCCACGAACGCCATTAATTTAATCAAAGTCTATTTTATAATAAATTAATAAAGAAGAAAAGTAATTTAATAAATTAATAAAGAAGAAAAGTAATAAAAATTAATTTAATATTTATTTTTTCATTTATAGAAAATGCCAGTTGTGAATTTGGATGGTTTGGACATTCAATTCCCGTTTGAACCTTACGAAGTTCAAAAACAGTTTATGAGTAAAGTCATTCAATGCCTCATGAACGTGAGTTTTAAACTGGGATTTGAGAGACTTAACATAATTAATAGTTTATGAATAGATAATTAATTATAACTCTTTTTAAACGATTAGAGACAAAATGGACTTTTGGAGTCGCCAACTGGAACGGGAAAAACGGCTTCATTGTTATTTTCAGCCTTATCATGGCAAAGGAAACAAAAACTAAGCGTGGAGAATATCCTCAGACAAAAAATGACAATGACTCAAAACGAAGGAATCGGAGCTCTTGAAGAGAAACTAGGTTTTCCTAAATTCTTAATTTAAGATTCAACCAACTTTAAATTTTCATTATATTTAAATTCCAAAGGTCCTAAATAAAGACTTGGAATTATAAAAATGAAATTTGTTCATCGTTGTTTCAGCCTCACCCAAGATCATTTACGCCTCTCGTACTCATTCTCAATTGTCGCAAGCCGTGAGCGAGTTGAAGAGATCTTTTTACAAGAACACAAAGTGTGTGATCATCGGGTCTCGCGATCAGCTCTGTATTAACGAGGCCGTCTTGAGCATCCCGTCAGCCTCGGGGAAAACCATGGCGTGCCATGCCCGAGTTCATGCTCGGACTTGTTCCTTCCACAACCGAACAGCCCAGTACCTTGACAAGCTCCTGAACAAGCAAACAGAGACCGTCGAGCCCATCATGGACATTGAGGATTTGGTACGTGGCGGGAAGGCCAATCACTATTGTCCCTTTTACTTGTCAAAAGACTTGGTCAAGGACGCTGACATCATTTTCATGCCTTACAATTATTTGCTGGATCCAAAGCTCCGCTATTCCACCGAAGTCAACTTTAAAGTAAAATAATACACTTTTCCTAAATTTAGTCAGCTACATTTAATGTTGAATGATTAATTAATCATTAGTTATATATTGTTACTAAATTTTGAATGAGATTTTAAATCTTATTTTTCAGAGCTCGATTATTATATTGGACGAGGGGCATAACATAGCTCGAGTTTGTGAGGAGTCTGTGTCATTTGAACTCAAAAATTCAAGTATTGCCACTTGCATCAAAGAAGTCACAACTGTAAGGACTCAAAATAAATTTATTATTATTATTATTTGTTTTACACATCTTTTTAATTGCATTTTTAATCATTTGAACTTTTCTTATTAATTTTTCATCAAATGCAAGTAACTGATTTGGCAATTATTGGATTTTGTCTTATAGGTGATCAACGAGTACAGTGCGGCGAAAGAGATGGAAATGGCCGGGAATTCCAGTAGTTTCAAGGACTTGTCTCTCTTGTCCCTTGTTGAACTCAAAAAGCTTTTCCTGGCCCTCGAAGAAGGACTCGACAAGGTGGAAGCCTCCAATGATGGAATTTTGAAATCCGGATCAGAAATTTTGTCAATTATCTTCAATGCTGGTTTTCTTCCAACTGCCATTCCCCCTGTGATCAAGACTTTGGATGCCATTGGGACTTTTTTGACTGAGGAGCATCGCGAGGCTGTTGGATGTGACAAGTTCTCGTCCATCCTTCGCATTCTCTCCTCACAATCTCTTTTTCAAAATCCAGCACATTTTGGAGATTCCTTTAAAGTGAGCAACACCTTCATATTAAGGTGCTTTTAGTCATATCTGCATTGCTTGAACCTGAATTTGTGTTTTTAGGTTTTTGTCAAATACGAAGAACACAAACAAAGTGCGGACATTCGTTCTTATGTGAAAACCAGTTCAGCCAAATGTTTTGATTTTTGGTGTTTTAATCCTTCTATTGGGTAAGTGCAATTATTCCAAACTCATTTATTTACATTTACAAAAATTATTAAATTGAGGACTCAATTTGTTTAATAGACTTGAAAAGTTGATGTTGATGTCTCCGCGTTCGATCATTTTGGCTTCAGGAACGCTTTCCCCGCTTGGTTTCCTTCGCGAAGAACTTCAAATCCCTTTCCCCATTGAAATCTCCTCGCCGCACATCATCGGGGATCATCAATTGTTCGCCTCGATCTTGACCACGGGCCCAGGCCAAGTCTCACTTTGTTCCTCCTACACGAACAGATCCGAGCCGCGGTATCTCAACTCCCTTGGTGAGCTGATCTATTCCGTTTGCAACATCGTCCCAAACGGCGTTCTCGTCTTTTTCCCTTCATACTCACTTTTGGATCAATGTTCCAAATATTGGTATGATTCGGGTGTTTGGAAAAAAATATCTGGAGTCAAAGTAAGATCCAATATTCTAAATCTTTATCCAGGTTTTCACCTATTCTTTTACTCTTTGTTCAGAATTGAATTTGTAAATTGAAAAATTTCAAACTTGATTTACTAATTATGCTAATTAAATTTTCAAAAATCCAATGAGCTAAAAAATGGTCTTTGGTAGAAACTGCTCTGTGAACCAAAAGGAAAATCGGCATTTAAGGCCGTCATGGACGAATACTACATGGCTGTGAAATCTTTTCAGGGTGGTTGTCTTTTTGCTGTTTGTCGAGGAAAGGTTTCTTACATATTACATTCATAGGATTTAATGTCCAATTAATCATTTAATGTGTGGCTTTTCTAAGAAATAGAAATAGAAAAGAATTAAAAGAATTTTGCAATTTGAAGGTCTCAGAAGGTCTTGACTTCACTGATGAAAATGCTCGGGCTGTGATAATTACTGGGATCCCTTATTCGCCATCCAAGGATCCGCAAGTCATAGCTAAGCAACAGTACCTGGACATCAAGGCCCGCGAAACGAAAACCTCGGTCAGTTTCAAGAATCTTTAATCAATAAAAAACAATTTGTACAAATAAATAAAAACGTTTTTAATTAATATTATTTGAATATTGAATAAGATAATAGAGTTTGTAATATTTTGGTTGGTAGGTGAATGGCAAGAATTGGTATCAGTTGGAGGCGAGTCGAGCGATGAACCAAGCTGTGGGTCGGATCATTCGCCATGCCAACGACTACGGCGCTGTTCTCCTTTGCGACTCCCGCATTGCCCAACCTTCTCTCAGGCAAAATCTTTCGCCGTGGGTTCGTGAGAGACTCAAGCCTTTTGAGAATTTTGACAAAACTTTAAACCAATTGGCCTCATTCTTTGGAACGGCCAAAAAAATTCAAAAAATGACCGTAAGCGAATGTCAATCAAATCCCTAGCATGTATGCAATCAAGCTTCTAGTACGTATTTCAGCTTTATTCCTCAAAAGCTCTGTAGGTAATTGAATAATTTCTAAGAAATTAATTATTTATTTTTCAAGTCAATGGTACGCAAGGGCGACGACGTTGTAGTAGGGAATATCTTTACATCTGCTCCCACCAAGTCTCGCATTCCGGAATTGAAAGCCGGAACGTCGAGCAGTTCGAAACTCCAAGTTTTGAGCGATTCCGGAATTGAAAAGGAATTGGACATTTACATGCCCGAGAGTCCCATGGCCAAGAGATTTACTCCCAATCGAACTCTCACCCCTCAGAACCAACTCAGTGACCCCAAACCCCCGAATGTCATTGCCCAACTCGAGAACCTGAAAAAAGGAGACAAACCATTGGACTTTGCGCGTACTCCAATCGCCTTCACCAAATCTTTCCAAGCCTTTAGTCGCGACTCGCCCTCGTACGTGAAGCCAAAGAAGAAAATTAAACTGACCAAAAACAATTCCCAATTCTATGGAGGCGTGGAGTTGACCGATGAGGATTCCCAAGACTCTCAACTTTCTTCTTCTACTTTTCCTTCTTCTTCTCGTCAAGCGTCTCTAACTTCTTCCCAACCTTCACAGCTCAACAAGTTCAAAACTAATGAAGAGTTTTTGGCTTGGGTGAGTCATTAAATATAATTTTGATTCTTTACATTCCAGCAATTCAATTATAATGTTTAGTTAAAAGGATGATTAAATTCTATTTGGATGAAATTCTATTATTTTCTATTTGATTTAAAGATCAAGGGCGTTTTAACTCCGAAAGAATTCTCTATTGTGTTTAAAGCCATTAAAACTTACAACTCGAAAAAGAATGTAACTGAATTGGCCAAATATCTCATTAGATCCTTTCAAAATAAGGCGCATTTAGACACATGCATTGCAGGTTGTTTTTCATTATTACCTATCATTCAATTTTTAAAATATCATTCAATTTTACTTAAAACCAACTTTCTAAATAGGTCTGGAGAACTTCATTAAAAAGGAAGCAATTAAAGAAATTCAAAACGAGTTGAAGAAATTAAAAAAGTGAATCCAAACTATGCCAGCCTCGCACTGTGATTTGTAAACTCAACGATTTTCCTCATTTTTAAACATTTTTTCAGAAATAAATGACAATTTTGCTCAAGATTTGATGGCAGTTGTATTTAATACTTAACAATTTATCAAGATTCTTGAATCACTCTTGGAGAAGTTTAGTAAAATTGTTATAATTAATGAATTAATATGATTATTTTTTTCGATGACAGAACAATATATTCATACAAAGGTACTTACTTATTAATACTTAATATAATGTTGTTGATATTAAATTTTAAGAATTGTGAGACTAGCACAGTGTTTCATCATCGAGAATCCAATCTTTATTTACACTCACATTCGCACAAAGATTTACTAAAGGATTCTCACAAATATATGGAATTCCAAAGAGATAATAAACAAGCCTGGCACCTTCATTTGTTCAACATTACATACTTGTTTATGAAATTGATCCGTGGAAAGGATCTCACATTAACACCCACTATGCATATAAAGTCTAATTTGAATGCAATTTACCTTTTGCATTTCTAAGCTACCAGAGTTCGTGAGACAAGGGAATTAAAGGGAGGTTGGTTCATCGAGTCGAGAAATTCACATGGTGTTCATGGAAGGTAAAGGCAGGGACTCCTTCGCACATCGCCCAATGGACCGAAGGAGCTTGAAGAATCCCGTGTCTTTGGGCTTCTCCAACCCGCGCATGAGACGATTCTTCATCACGGCTACAAACTCGCGATTACTCAATTGACCATCCTCTGAAATTGGAAAAATTAACGATATTGAATCCAATACTTCAATTTTACTCATTACAACATATTATTTGTCTCACTTTCTTAATTGTTAAATAATACATTATTTATGTAGGTTCATAAGTACGTACACCAATAGTACTTATTTAATTGATTTTAAATTATAATAAATGTTTTTATGCTGGCTCTTACGATTTTCATCAAAGAGGGTGAAGACGACGTCGATGACATGATCTGAGAGTTCGACATGAGCCACCGTCCTCGCCACGTGCTTCAACGTCACTATGAAAATTACACAAAAGGAAATGACTCAGACTGCCCCATTTAGACAAGCTTTAATGAAACGACCCAATAAACACATAATTAAATAATGAGTTATATGAGAAATAATAAGCTCAAATGTTTGGTTAGGAGTATTACAATGATCAATGGCAGCCCCAGCAATGTGATAAAATGTTAAGGCGACGTCCACGTCGTTGATGGAACTCAACAAATGGAAGAACTGAAGATAATCTTCAAGCGAAATTCCACAAGCATATTCCTCTTCCTTGCACCTGCAAAACATTTTCATTTTTCACCTGTTTTTAAATTTAGATATTTAAAACTGAAGCTTTTATTAATTTAAATAATTATAATTTAGTAATTTATATAACAATAAGAGTTTTTTTTTACTTCTTTTTGACTCTTTTCATCATTCTGGCCTTTCTCTTTGAAGGATATCCAGCGTAGGCGAGGAGAAGTTCAGCAAAGTCCATTTCCGTAATCCTTCCCTCCTCGTTCGGTTCCTTCCGTCTGAACTCCAGATTGAGAATCTCCGTCTGAAGATGTTGTTGGAATTCCAAGAACTTCTCAATCGTCAACTTCTCCCGTCGAGTCATCCCGAAGAAATACGAGCTCAAGGCAGAGTTCATTCCCTGGGAAATTATTATTCATCCAATCAGATAAATATAATTAAGTTGGTCTTGGCAAGTCATTGAGACGATTTGAATTCATACTTTGAGCGTATTTCCGGCCACGTAGTGTTCCCTGTGTCTGGAAGTGATGGAAGTTCTTTGTCTGATGAGAGCCGTGACTTTCTCGAACTCGTCCCAGTCCACGTCGCCGTCTCCGTTCAAGTCAAACATGCGGAAGGCAATTTCAAAATGTCTTTTTGAAGCTGAAAACAGGCACCATATTCTGAGTACATTAACTACGAATTGACCCAAACAGGCTTGACAACTAATTACAAATCTTTATCATTACTAAATTATCATTTATTTAATTAAATAGTAATAATAGAGTAATATAATCCTATTGTTTAGTATTATTTATTTCGTCATAAATTATTATTTTGATATCTTAATTTTAAGACTTGATTGCCAAGAAATGTATTTGCAAAAAGATGTTTTGGGGTTAATTGGCGTACTTGAGAGGACAGTGAGAAGAAAAATGTAGTCAGAGAATGAGATGAGTCCAGCGGATCCCAATTTGTAAAAGATGCTGTCAGGGTTGAGCTCCAACTCCAATTTCCCTGCCAGCTGAAGAAGTGAGACGTGAGAGGGGGGAAGGCGCGAGGGGAAAGTCTCACTAATTGCCTTATAGTTAAGATTAGTCGAGTGAGAAGTTGTTAAGGGGGTTCCACTACGATTGAGGCCAGTACGGTCCACTCCGTATTTGAGAATACACGAGTTAGTATAATGTCAAACAAACAAACACAAATTCTCACACACACACACATTACCTATATGTGAAATGACTCATTTGATATTACAAGAGACAAAGTGCAGAATTGAAGGGGTTATCAACGGCATGCCTAGTCAAACTATTCAGATTTGTATAGATGAACATGAAAAGAGACAATTTGTGCAAAAGGAGAATTAAAGGAAAACTTGGGTTCAGACTAACAAACATTCAAAATGACATTCATCAATGAGGAAATGGTAAAAAAAAGAAGCAATTAAGTCGAAAGCTTGTGACTTCAACAACAACAAAAGAAACAAAACATGGAAACGAGAACAAAAAAAAACTTTATTCAATTTTCTCGACTCTAATTATCAATTAGCTTTAATTAACTTTAAGTAATAATAAGATCACTAATTGGATCACCATCATGTTACTCATGACTTGATCCATTGTAATAAAATAAATACGTAATTATTAATTTAATTACTAATTAATCATCCAAATGCTTGAAAAATATATGATATTTCGGACCGAGTTGACGCTGGTGTGATCTACGATCGATTAGTAAATTAAATTAATGTTTACATAGGTTCGAGACATATAATTATTTAATTATTCCGTATTTAACTAAACTAAATTGAAGATTGAATGTTTAGTTAAAAGAGTTAGTATAGAGAAAGAATATTGAAAATTGAAGAATAAAGGAAATTCATTTAAAATTTAAATGCAAAGAGAGGGAAAATGCACCCTAACATTAAGTGAGAATGAGAGAAAAAGAAGCAAAACAGGAGGATTAGTATTAGTAAATTAATTCAAAGTTAGTGGAAGAGTACCGAAGAGCTAATATAGAAAGTAAAATGATTTAATTTGAAGAAAAACTCAAAAAGTGCGACGCTGCGAGGGAGTTCAAAAGAGCATTTGAGTGAAAGTGCAGAGAGAGGAAAGAAACTCATCGAGAGATGATTTACCTCCCCATACGTCTGAAAGACAACAAGAATGACCAAGATGTTGAATGTTGAGATAGAAGGTAGAGAGAGAGAGAGAGAGAGAGAGAGAGAGAGAGCAAGAGAGGAGAGAGAATTATGGAAAAGTTCGTATTAGGAACCACGTGAATGAGAGACAAGAGACATTGAAGGACAATTCTTGGAATACCATGGTTATTACTTTTTTAAGGGGGAAAGTTGACCCTGAGGAATTAAAAGCTCAAGAGATAAATATATGTAAATGACTCATTTAGAAATACGAGAAGACAATCATTTAATTGAGAAGAATTCACAAGGAGACAATTTTAAAGGTCAAATTAGAACTTTGGAAAGAACAGAATTTTTTAATTAAGACTCAATAGAATTTATCCCTTTATAAAGGCTGGAAAATATATTTGATTTGTATTGACTTGAGCAGTTAAACTGACTTGACTTACATTTAATTGCTTTAAAGTCTACTAAAATGCTTATTAATATTTTGGCATTTTGCATTATTATTACTTATTAATTAAACAGGTATTTGCACTAAAATGATTACGTTTTGAGCATTTTAAAATTAAAGTGTGACTCAAACTTGTTTATATCTAATATTTATATAATTCGAGCAAATTTAAATGTTTCCAATATTTCCAGCTTTTATAGAAGTTGAGTTTGTAAATTAAGCTTCCAAATGATTTTATTGGGTTGTTCATTGAGCTTTTGGATCGTACTTACTTTTGGATCGTAGCGTTTAAATTGGTCCAAGCCGAGGCCTAAAATATTTAAAATAAAGCTAAATTGAAATCCTTTTGGTTCAAAAGTTGACTCAATTAATTTTGAATCATAAAGATTAAATAGATAATTGTAAGTGTGTCATTGTGTATGTATTATAGATTATTAGTAAATCATTCATTACCATCGGGTTGTTTAATTCCAGGTGTGATCGAACGGAGAAAGTCGTCGGGAGTCATGTAGACTTCATTTTCTCCATTTGGATGAACAACTTGAAGGGTCGCAAAGTAGCGAAAGGTTTTATCAGGACTCGAATACTGACGAATTCTATTTTCGTACTCAATAATCTTTAAACACAAAATTTATCTCGATTAATTCTCGAATTTAAATTCACTTCTTTGTTAATGAATTTCCAAATGTTCAAAAAAGCAAACCTTTCTATCCCGAAATCCGACTTTGGGTGAGGATTTTTTCTCTGAAATTTCCCCTTCTTCTTCTGCTTCCTTTTTAATTGTTTTCTTTTCTTTGAGTGCATCAGGTGGAGGAGATGCTGCGTCGACTTTCGGAAAAGTCCTTCTGAACCAATTCCTTATGCTACATGAACAAAACAAAGAGGAGTCAACAAATAGTTTTCTGTAAATCTCCCCAAGAAAGATAAACTTTTGCTTAAATGATGCTACTAATTGTAAATATGAGATTTCAGAAAAGGATTTAATTTAGTGAGCATTCCATTTACTCCTCTGTTTAAACTACCCAATTAAATTCTCATACTTGTTTGATGTGGATGTCTTACTTAATAAAGTCAACATTGCACATGACAATGCCAATTGTGAGGCAACAACCCCAAAGGACTGTGAAGAGCGGCGGAGGTTCCTTCTTATGTCCGAATTTGCTGTAGCCGACACCCGTCTTGAACCGGACTGGCGGACCAGAGGAAATTTGCACAATTCGAGTATCGCCCGGTCTTTTAAAACTTAGTCCCGGTCCGGTCGCCAAGAGCCGTGATAAAAAATAAAGATCCCGGAGTTCTGGTCTCCTCTGGAATTGACGAGCGAGGGGAATTGTAACAATCCTCCATCGTCCAAACATCCTCTAACAATAAGAAAACAAAGATAATCACACGGGAATTAGGAATTCAAAACGACACGAGACTCAGTCCATTAAATGACAATTAGGATGATAAATTGAGCTTTGAGATGTCTCGTGCTTGAAATTCCTGAGTCTTTAAACATCAAGTCGATAATATTTTATATTTTTTATCCAATCCATGGAAAACATAACAAGTTAAAAATTGAAATCGCACCTTTGACGTCTTTAGTAAAATCCCGTAAGTGGTCGAGATGAGGAAGGAATAATGATCGATGTTTTTGGTTTAATTAAGGTCTGTTCAAGTCTAAGACCGAATACATTGAAAAGCTAGTTCAGCCAAGAACTAAATTTTATTGCCGACATGACCAGGAGTAATTGTAAAGAGCACTCAAAAAGATAATAATTACGATTTTTAACAAGTTTAATTGTGAGGACTGAAAAACAAGTAAAGGGGAATTGTGCGGAGATTTTGAGTAGTTTACTCTTCGCTAGATGGCCCCTTCTACAACATTCACTTTCTCGTTTTCTCTTTTCTCTTTCTCGAGAATTATCAAAAACTTTTTGCCAAAAATGTTCTTTGGGGCAAAAAATCCTTCTGTTCTTTCCTCTTTGCCGAAATATGTTTTGAGCCAATAAATATATATAAAAATAAACTCCATTAATTAGCTCCTTAGCAATTCTCTATTATTCTTTACTGAATGGTCCACCCAGTTATATCATACGACTTGATGAAACGTCAATTAGGTACTCATATAACGTTAATATTATACATATTAGCTTCTTCATGACAAATATGAGAAACCAGGTTATAATGACATTCAGTACATTATTTCGAGGACAGAACTCTAATGGATGAAAGGGGCGAGGGGAAGAATGCTAAATTCTTGATCAGAGTCTGACCCTCAGTTCGGAATAGTTGAGCGGAGATGTAGTGGAGATCCGAAGGGTCGAAAGATCTCGAAGGAATTTGAGGTAGGGAGAGTATTGATCATCCCGTGTTGAATCACACCCTTGTCTTGTTCTCCCCTCCCTTTCTCTCAACCATCTCCGATGGACATACAAGAGAAAAAATAAATCCTCTCCGACTCGCACCGTTAAGGACGTCGTGTTATTAAGATGCTTGAATTCCATACGAACTCATTTTGAACTCAAAGCAGAATGGAATAAATGAACTCATAGAGATGAGTATTATGAGATGCCAATGAAATAAAATGTGTAATTTTGTGTAGGCAATTAAATTTTGAGAGCAAGGATGGAAATGTCAAAACTAGGAGTACAATTTTGAGCTTATTTTTATTTCATTTTTCTCATTTTTCAATTTGTACAATTAGACGTATTAAATATATGTTTAGATTAAACATCCCTTGTAAATTTCTCCTTGTAGACAATATATAAATATATATATTTTTTTAACTTCATTTGATCCTAATTAGGCAATTTTATCTAAATGTAAAAGTCAAATGGCACATTTGAAAAGAAGCTTTTTCTTGAGACTCTGCCATTGGCCTTGAATATATTTACAGAATGATTTAGAAATTACACCCGTATGTAAATTTCAAAAGGTAATTAAATGAGTACCTAGTTGATACTCTCAAGCATTTCTATTACTTAACATTTTACGCCTTTCATACAATAAATATAATAAATGGTAAATAAGTCTTTATTTTTGAATATAAACATCTTCGCTTATAGAAGAATTCACATTTGTTATACCCGTAGTAGTTTTTTTTTCATTTAAAATAAACTCCCATGAATTTGAATTTCTTATTTACAATTTGAACTACTCATCAAGTGATTCTTCATACGATGATCGTATAAAATAAAATTTTTAATATTAAATTATCCTATGTAGGTATTACTATAAGTATTATTAAAATAATAAATATGTTAAATAGTTATGATGTCGTGAGTATGTGTATTAATCTCAATTACCTATCAAATCATGGATTCAGGAAATTGTGACGGCGAAAGAGAAAATGTCCAAAATTTAATTTAATTTCTTTGTACGTTAACTCTACTCCAGGTGTTAAAATCCAAGAATTTGGTCAAAAGGAAAAACCCAGATGACAAAAAAGGGAAGGAATAATCTTTGAGTTTAATAATTTAGAATTTGATAGTCAAAAGAGGAATTCCTGGCGAGAAGTTTAAAGTTGAGTGAACAAGAAGAATGGCATTGTAAATTAACGACATTCTCAGGACTTGTCACCGTGGAGGAACCTGGATTGGACCAAATATTAAGGTATAAGGTAAAAGGATATTCAAGGACAGGTATGGGGCGAATCAAAAATTTGGACAATCTCCTTTCACCGAGTCAGACACGAGGGTTGAAGGTGTCAATCACCGGTTACTTTTCTATAAGCTTCTCTCTTCAGTCTATAATCTTCTTGACCCAACATAAGTATGCATATGTATGTATATGACCCTCAACGTACATATTCATTGTTTGAATTATCGAGCTGACACATATCCATACGTAGGTATGTATATAACTATTATGTATGCTCATGTGAAGAGCTATTGAATATTTAATATTATGAATTTTATGGGAAATCTTCGTCTGAATGACAATATAATAGGTATATAATATTTTTAAAATTTTAATTTTTTACGTCTTTTTACCTATAGATGTTTCTTTTGTGACATCTTACATTTAGTTCGTTTTGTGCATTGTATGTGGAAGTTGAATGAATTTTGAGGGGAAAGGTTTTTTAAGTCTTTTAGTGAAGGCGAATGGGCGTATTTTTGATTAAGTTTCAAAGCGAGTTTCTCACCGAGATTCAAGTAGAACTGTCAGTTGACCCAAACAGACTTGACGTGTCTGTTCAAGGTCTCGGACAAGTCCGAAAAAAGGTACGTTGTAATAAATACAGAAAATTTGGTTTTTTTCAATTCTCAACGGATTTGATTGACAATATATATAATTTTTATATAATGAGGGTATGGGGTGTATGTATGTGAATATTTCTATCCTATTCATTTAAATCTTGAGACCTAATAGCCTAAATACAATGAAGTCAAGTTATCTTTTCATAAAGAACAACCACCGGGACTCAGTTGCTTTCGTCTCTCACCAAGGAATACAAATTTACTAAATGACATTAAATCACCTTTGTATTTTCCTACGGAGAGTTGCTATCTCTCGTACATTAGTTAATAGTCTTTATCTATTCATGTCATGAATTCACTTTTGGCTTCCCACAACAGGAATCTTCGTTTTATTTTACCAACAAGTCCATGTATAAAGATGCGACTCTTGGTTTTATTTTAAAGTTACTTAAAATTAGATTATGCTTAGTTAGGATTAGCTAAATCTACAAACCCGTATGTGTTACACATATCTGTTGAATATATATTAATAAATATATATGTTAACTAGTTTAGTTCATAGTTGATAAAAATATGTTTATATGTACAGAAAGGTGCAACCCGTTCTTGGTCAAATGAATTTTACCCGTATTTGAAACCTGAGAAGGATTGCCACTGCTTACATAATTATACTTTTCTATGTATATTAGGAACTCTTCAAAAATGACCATTGTCAGGAAAAAATTAAACTCTTCGCATCTGTGAGACCAGACTTGTGTAAATGGTTGAACTTAATAGTTAACTAATATTAATGGATTCCTCTATTCTCCTTCACCACATACATGAGGTACATTCAATTCAAATGCCTTTAAAAACAAAAAGGCAAAACCCGTAATGACCATCACTGTTTTCACTTAACTCATTCGATTTCATAATTAAAATATGAACAAAGTTTCAAATCCTCGACAATTAACAACTAAAAGTTAAATCATAAATAATAAAATCACATTAACTTGGACAAAAGTATTGAAGAAAAAACACACGTTGACGTCTGGCTGAACGAATTGGGAAAAATAAACCGGTTCGTGGTTTTTTGTACGAGTTGATCTCCTGGTCAACTCCTTTCTTGTATTTTTATTAAGGTAATTATCACCGGTGTGAGTCTCAAAGAGTCTCACGCGAACAATCATCATTTCTTATAAAGTAAAAGGGGTGAAATAAATAGGAATGAAGGAAATTGGCTATTGGTTGAGCCACCGGGGTTAAAACACCGGCGTAATTAGGAACACTTTTGTTGCGAGCTCGAAATATTGACGTGGTGATTAAACTTAGCCTGCTGTACTTCTCTTATGTACAATTATGTATTTACTTTTGTGTCAAAATACTTTCTGCTCCTCAAACTTGGCAATGTGAGTAGTGGAATTTGTAGCTTAACTCTATAGTGGATTATTGACGGACTCAATAGGAACTTGGCTGTGATGAACCTGAAGGATTCTTACTTGGCTGTTGATTAGCGGACTTTTCAGGGCAACGGGGCTTGAATGGCGTCCTCGTCGCTCGAACACTCAGGCGGGTCTGAGGAAGTCGTTGATCGGCTGTAGACGCCTTCTGAACCTCCGCTCGGTGGCGAAGGAGAGGCCGAACAGGACGTCCCGCTCAAACTCCGACTCCGGAGCCCCGAGCCGTTGATGGACAAATCCTCCGGGTGAGTTTGTTCGGGCAGGGCCAGGAAGCCGGCCGGAACCGGCATGCCATCGATGCGTATGATCCTCCGGGTCTCTCGCGGCTTGCGCTCCCGTTTGACCCCCGGGGTGGGCGGGGAGTCCCCAGGCTTCCCCTCCTTGCACTTGTGGTGGGCCAAGTGGTGGCGACGGCGGAACCGCCCGCCGCACTCCTCGCACCCGTACGGCTTCTCGCCCTTGTGGATGAGCATGTGGGCCTTGAGCTGGTTGGAGTCGGAGAACCGGGAGGCGCAGAGGTCGCAGGCGTACGGACGCTCCCCCGTGTGAACCCTCAAGTGGCGACGAAGGTTCGCGACTTGGACGAACTGGCGATCGCAGTGGGAGCAATGGAACGGTTTCTCCCCTGTGTGCAGCCGCATGTGGGTTTTCAAGTGATGGTCGCGCGTGAACTTCTTTTGGCAGATGTTGCACTCGAACGGCTTTTCTCCCGTGTGAGTTCGCTCATGGTTCTGGAGAACGTGCTTGTACCCGAAACACCGGCTGCAGATGTGACAAATAAACACTTTGTCGCGTCCCGGCCCAACGTTCACATTGTTGTTGTTGTTGTTGTTGTTGTTGTTGAGGCTCGGCGGGGAATTGATGCTTGCGGCGGTTTTCTTCTCCTCCGCAACTTCCTCTCCGTTCAACTCCTTCCGGATCCTTTTCTTCGTCCCAACCCGCTTCTCGTTCAAGCCCTTGAGCTTCTCCTCCCACCCACCCTTGAGGATTTCCTTCTCGCCGTCTCCGCCCTGGTCTTTGACCCAGGTCGTGAGGAAGTCGAAGGTCGGGGTGGGCGCAGCCGGCGGGGAAGTCGAGAACAGCGGTCCGTTAGGGGCCGGGATGGGAAGGCCGAAGCGGCCGTTGGAGCTCGAGGCGGCCAGCGAGGCGAAGATGTGGGAGGCGAACATTGCGCCCGGGTCGGCTCTGAACACCCCGAGGGCGCCCGAGTTGAGGAGCGAGAGGCCGGCGAAGGGCGTCGGGCTCCCGAGATGTTGGAGATGTTGATGGTCCCGGAGGAGGTTTTCTGAAGGGCGGAGGGCCGTGCTGCTCTCCCCATCTCCGATCTCCTTCATCTCCCGGCGGATAGCACCAACTGATTGCACCTACAACCAAACTCACTCTCACTCACTCGTCAGGACTCATCAGTGTCATGAGGAATTATTTATCCCGCACATGCAATCCGAACAAGAGACCAAGAGAAACCCCGGAAAGACCAAAGGGGGACAAAGGTCACGTGGATTATTTGATCAAGTCCTGGCTTCCCAGTTTGCCACATTCCTCCGGCCAGGGCGACGGATCTTGGAAGGAATCAATGGGAGACAATGAATGGGTTTATGAGGGGCCTTGGCCTTGGGAATGCATTTTCCCTCTCGCCTTGCAACCATGTCCTTTTCCTCGACCCCTTCCAACCACCAAGGATGAACAATGGGCCCTACCCTTTGCCTCGCTACCTTAACCGGCTCAAATGTCTCTACATCTGCTCCTCGGCCCCAGACCCCTCACAACCCTCCGCACAATGACGTGGATGAGGAAGTCGGGTGAGCACTAACCACCTCAATTCCCATCCTTCTTTAAACAACAAGATGATAAAAGAGAGACCCTTGCCATCCACGCTGGAGACTCCTAAACACTCCTCGCATCTCCTTCACCCAAATCCCTCATATTCCTTCACAAATATTAAAAAAGATCCCAATTCTCCTACACAACAATTTGGGAAGAGGGCCAAGGGGTTGTTCTGGAAGGATTTCCTCAAGGACCTTCCATACCCCGAAATGAGTCAAACCCTGAAAAAACTCTCAACTTCTCAATCTCCAAAATTAACACTAAATCTCATGCTAAATCTCCCAAATTATGATTAATCCGAATTGTGATTGTGTAAAGAGTCAGAATGAATAGAGAGAGGTATAACAAAGATAAAAGAGAGTATAGACACTATAGAGTATAACAAAGTTAGAAATGCTCTTATATGAGTATTATAGCTAAATAGAAAGAGCCAGTGTCCGAGTTTTTGAGTAAATCCAGTAGAGTTAAGAAAGGAGAGTTTGATTGATCCTGGAAGAGGAACGAGTATTTCTAATTCTAATTTCCAAAGTAGACACTAGTGAGTTCAACTGGGCTTACCGGGAAGATGTTGAGGAGATGTGGGCGTCCGGGCAAGAATCCACTCAAGGCAGCGGAGTAGTTGAGGTGGGCCACTGGGTGAATAAAATCATGTGAATATGTGAATAGAATCTCTCGAGTAACACCGGAACGAGTGAGAGGAAAGTGAGATATGGAAAGGAGGAAGAGTGGCAGGAGACGTTGTTCTCAGTGGCCCACCATTCTGCCGAGTGAGGAAGAGGCCGAGGGTTCTTCGGAAATTTTCCCCTTCCAAAGATGTTTTAACCCCTCGTCGGTTTCCCCCATCCCTAAAAATCTTTCACCCTCTCTGGGCTGTTGGTGGTGGGGAGGAGGGGAGATCCGAGGGAGATTCCACTTTCTCCCTTCATGCCCTACCGCAATGGGAAGAAGGAAGGAAAAAAATTCCCCAATTCGTTCACCGGGCCCTCGGGATGATGTCATGGCAAAGGGTGAGGACACACTCGCTCGCACAATCCCCTCCTTCATAAATACATAGAGCCTCCCTACTCCCTTACTTATATCCAGGCTTCTTACCTAACCCCAACCCACTATATAGATCTCATGAACGGAAGTGGGAAAATGGCTAATTAGTCTCTTACTGTTGATGGTGAGGAGATCGTCGTTCACCCGCTCGGACCAGCAACAAGATGAGAATGAACAAGACACACGGCTGGGTTTATCTCTTTTATCTCTATGCTAATAATCCCTTCTTGCTAGGATGGCCAATCCCCAGGATAGGAGAAACTATTTGAGACGGAGAAATAAACAAACATTTGCAAAATATAACTTATTTTTGCATTCAAAGACCAACGTGGAGGGTTAGGACATTATCAATAACTATAACCTATTTTGTATATACGTTTTCTATAGGACAGAATGGGGTATTTGCTTGATTATAAAATCACACGAGTTTATTCATATTAATCTTTAGGGTGACTATATGCGTATTTTCGACTTATGCTTTTTAACGTTTTTGTATTCTCAAGAGCGAGCCAATGCATGGGCAAGTCTTGTAATTGTCCAAAGACCAATGTTTTGATGCATACTTTAGTGATGGGGCAAGATAGGGAAATTTGGTCAACTTGGGAGGTCCAATCATGTCGTTCAAACATTGCTCCTGTACATATATGTAAAATATATGCATAGAGATTGAGGACTCAATAGCCATGGAATAATACACGTTCACATATATGTACTCAACTCATTGGATATAATGAAATAACATTATAAATAAAGGTGGTTGGTTGAGAAAAACACTTGTTTGCTCTCCAGCCGACCAACGCGAGTTCTCGAGTAAAAGCCTCAATAATTTCTAAATTCAAAACTTTGATTTCAATTCTCTTTTTATTCAAATATGAAAATTTTCATTGGTTAACCAATGGAGCAAGCGAGGATAGACGGAGAAGAACAAGTCAAAGAGGAAACGTTAGAGCTTTTTTATGTCTATGTCACTTGAATGAAATGTATTTGTATTTATTGTAATAATATTAAGAGCTATCATGGAAGTGGAATCTGAGGATTGTAAAGTGTATTTAAGCTTGGAAGTTTGTCTTTTTTTTTTAAAAAAAATGTCATATGAGGGCAAATATTTTTTAGAAGGGAGAAGGAGTAGATGCATGTGTGGGTTGTTTATCTCTTTGGAGGAACCCTGAAGCCCCTCAACATGTTCATTAGTAGGGGTATCTGCGGAGGATGTTGGTCAAGGGCAGATCTTGGAATTGAAAACAGAACAATAAAAAGGGAGGTCCCTTTTGCCCCTCAAACCTCTTTGGGTCTTTGGGCTCCGCAGTGTGACATGAGGAGTTGGAAAGGATCAACTCGAACCTTCTCCGTCAGTCGCCACACATTTGAATGTGATGAGTTTGGCCTGGTTCCCCCCTTTGCCGTTACTTTTTTCAAGGGCCTCTCACACACGACTGGGCCTGGAAGTCCATTATGGAAATCAAACCCTCGGCGGATGAGGAAAAAGGTCCATGGACCAAGTTGAAAAAATCATTCAAATCTTTATGCACATTTGAGGAAAATCCTAACTAACCCCCTCGCCAGTCCCCTTCCTTCCTCGCTCATGAAACTCATGATGAATAGTCGGAATAATGAAATGGGCTTTGGAAGGATTCGGATTCTCCTTAACGACCTTCGTCCCTCATTTACACTTTGATAACTCGCCCGACTCTCCCTCAGACCAACGTCAAAAACAACAGGATTTAATAAGATTTAAACAATGCCCCAAACGAGTAACTATGTCTCATTAGCCAAGTCTTTAACTCTGAGATTAACTGATGAGTTTCGAGCTGGCGAGTTAAGTTGGGTCATGAGAAGAAAAAGACTCAATTGGCCTTTCTTTCTTCATTATTCTTCAAGTAATAAACAAATTGCATTTAAGAATCCATTTGAATCAAGGGATTCAAATTTTTCATTACCTTATGTTTAGTTGCTCTTAATGATTTTTGTCTGCTCCTCGTAGTTTTGCCATTTTGAATGAGTCTAGGGAAGGAGGATAAAGGCAAGTTTTGCAAAGCGGCAATTTATAATAATGGCCAATAGCAATGGACGTTTTGACCAAGTTGAAATTCAAAAGACTTTCGTTCAATTGAGAGTCAAATGATAAGATTATGAATTTATGAAGGATTTACATCCATTCAGACGTAGTCTACTGTATTTCACAGTGTAGAACTCAAAGTAAAATTTTATAATTAGGAAATGAATAGGAAATGCACACTGGTTATAAAAGAGACTTGCGACTAACATTATGATTCTACCTTAAACCCTCGCAGAATTCTGGGTGAAAAGAAGATAAGGAAATGAACAAGTGGCGGATTGGAAAATCAACTGAACTCATCTATGAGGATATTTCACATTATGGATGCAAATGAAGAGATGAAAAGAAAACTCAACGCACTCAATCAAGTCTCAAGTCTCACTCACTTGGCACAAACAGAGAGATGAGAAAAGATGTAAACGTTCAAATGCAAAGCCAAGTAAACCAAGTTGAGCCTATTTTCAAAAACGGAAGCAAATGAATTTCTCAATTAGCCCCCTCAAGGGTTTCTTCATGGACTCGCACATTCGTTATGCTTGAGTTGTACAATGGATTTTATTGGGGAGAAATGCAACTTTGTTCCTTAGGGATGATTTATTTGATGGCGAAACGAAGGCATAGGCATAAATAGGAAGAATCGTTTTTATACTTTTTACGATTCTTTTTTAAATACCCACATCTTTTTCAATAATAGTAAACAAGGATTTATTATGATCCAATGATTTATTTATAAGACTACGAGATCGGGTTTGCTCATTCTTATTAATGTGACAAAAGGAATTGGTGATGAGCTTGAGAATTTCAACGTTGGAAATAATAAGTCTAATGGTCATTCGAAATAACTTAATATTTGGATGTAGTTGTTATTTTATTTAAGGCCTTCTGTCTCTCTCATTGGACAATTGGAAACCTTTGTACTTTGAATTGTATTTTGACTAAACAATTAAATCATACCAAACATTTGTTCACTTGTCTCGGGTAATTTTTATCTCCTCTTTGTTTGAGTTCAATAGAATTATTTATTCTCAGCAGTCAGTCCTTTGATTCCCGTCTTCAAATGCTCCACGAATAATTCAAGAAATTAATAAATGAAACCCTGGTAAAATTTTACTGTACTTAAGTACCGTAAAGTAGATTCAAATACTATCAAAATTACTTGTTAGTTGTTTATAGTTAATATACTATTTATATCAGATACATGTTCATTATTCATTACATATAAATATATGGAATTGGTTTGTTTGATTCTCATTATTTTATTACAGCGTCCCTATGGCCATGAATTAAATTAATTCCTATAGTGTATAGCAATGTTATGTATATAGATTGTGTTTATTTTAAATATATGGTTAATTCGTGAATGATTCTAAATGTTTATTTTCTCAACAATAAGAGATTTGTTGAAGTTAGAAAATATTTAATTTCTGGTTTCCAGTATTAATATTAAAACTTAAACGCAAATGGATTGTTATTCAAGGTTTGTATTTTGTATCTCAATTCTAATTATTAATTTGTGTTCATGAATTAATAATCCGAATGTCTGGGAAGTTTTGTATTTTCGAGGGTTTGGAAAAGGGAAGTTTGGCTCGAGCTCTTTTATGTGAAGAAAAGAGGAGATTAAGGTTGAGGAAAAACGAGGGATTTGCCGAACATCGAAGCCTCTTAATCATTAAGGAGGGGAGATGATAAGGAGAGTTTGTTTGTCATCAGAATTGACAGGATTCGGGACAGAAGAGACATTGATGACCTCACCGAACCTTCTCGTACAAGAACACCAAATGAACTCTGCCCTATACAGCCAAACTAATACTTTCCACTATTTCTTATTCGAGATACTTTCCACTTCTTATACTACCACATCCGTCTTACAAGACCTAGAAATTCATTCTTATGGAAAAGTATGTATTATAAAAAATATCATTAGGTACCATACATCTAATAACCATTATCATTATTAAATTCCGATAGTTGATAATGCTGATATTACCTATATAGGTACTAGGTACATTATTTTATTTTGTACCTAAGTATATACATGTGTATATACTACCACATGTATATTTCTCTCTTGTCCCTCTGTTAACCTAACTTTTAAGTCTTTGGGTTATATATACCTATACATACATACACGATGTATCACAGGTCTTAAGCGGTCATCTTTATTATCTATATTTGTGCACAATTTTCAAAACAACCTTTACGTATAATATATTTATAAGTATTTATATAGAATTACTAATTCCTAAATTCCCCTATTTCCTATGTGATATGAGACGCAGAGTTGTGGAGGAAGGGGAGAAAGATCCAATGATCTTTATAAAGATATAAAGATTATTACATGTTGAGGGAAACCGATTGAATGTAATTGGACATTTGACTGTATCACTATTAACTCAATCCGCACGTGTAGGAACTGCTCTATTCCTTGTAGTTGGGTTATATTTATATTAGAGAATGAGGTTGTAATATCCAAAGTTCTTATATCCTATTCAATTATAAGAGGGGTATATGAATTGCCTGTTTCTCCATTTCTCCGCTTGTTCTCTTGGTGGTCTAAATCCTTTCCAATTATTCTCTCGTCGTCGGAAGGAAAAGGAGATATCCTTTGAAGTCTCCAGGACCCATTGGAGAGTTTCTAACTTCTCATTTAAACCCTCTCTTGTTATTTCACCCAAATACTTTTTTTACATTAATGGTCCAAATCATAGCACATGGAGAACAAGACAATTTACCACAGACCCAAACACTTTTACATTACCTAATTACATACTCTTAATGACCTGGGACATTTTTAAATATTAAAATATTCTATTGAGAGGAATTGTTCTCGACTTCAATTGAATTCCACACCTCGATATGTTTAGTTTGGGGTTGTTGAACGAGGATTCCGTGGCTCTTCTCTTATATCACATGAAGGGGGAACATGAATCATTGATTCGAGTCTGATAGTATTAAAATGAAGAGGTTTGTGAATCCTGCTAAGAACCCGGTGGAATGTTGGGTGGGTGGAGTCGTTAAGCTCCTGTGACAAGGAGTGATCTTCGCTCCTCCTGGGACTCCTAATAGGACCCGTGTCCATGCGAGATACCGGCACAAATCACATAAAATATTGGGCTGGGGGAAATGACCCGCTCGTCATTGGATTCAAGAGAAAGATAAGAACATGTCATCGAATGTCTCATGTCCATTCCCATGTTCATTCCCCCTTTTCTAGGCTTGGACGCTAAAAAATTATTTGGCTCCGCCCCCGCTTTATGAAAACTCACCTCTTCTCGTTATCTTCATTGGGAGACTTTTACAGAAAGGAGGGAAAGGTCAAACTTGAGATCACCAACAATCCCGCTCTTTCACAATTCAAAGACCAAGTTAATATTGAACATAATTTGACTCGTCAAATTCAAAACCCTTAAATATCCAGAAGAAAATTATTGTTTACTTTATTGCGTTTTGCACTAATTCGAATGCATTTGGAACTCAAGTGGGTGGCAAAAAATGGATTAGCGAATTTGCAAGAAATTACAGACATATAAATGACCAAATAGAAGAAATGAACAAAAAGGTTTTTCTTGAATTCTCAAATTTCCTATATGGATAAAAGAGCAGTTGGGGATGTAAGTTGAATTAGCAATTTTTCCTCACTTCTTTCATCTCATGGGTTGCCAGATGAAATGAAGTTGGAATTCTCTTTTAGAATCTCAAAATCCCCTTCCTACTCACCTTTCCTCCTTTCTGGACTCATTAAGAAAGGTATTGATATTAGATGGATGTGAGATGAGAAGGAAGATCGCCGCGGTGTGTTCTTGGGTTCCTATGGGAATTTGACAGCCAAGGCCTTAGGAACGAAGAAAATTCCGGCTAATGAATGCGAACAAGAATTGACAATAAATTTTAGAAGAGGGAAGTAATGAAAATTCCTCTTGGATAAACATTTAATAGGAGAGCCGAAAGCGGAGTTTTCTCTGTGGATCTTCTTGTTGGAGAAATCTCTCCCCTTACAAACACTCACTTTCTCCACCTACCAAGAAAAGCTCCTTAGACATTCATATGTATTTTACATTATTCACTTCAACACACAAGTGGATCTTCATACAGATAAATATATTCTCCTATGGACACTAGCACATATACCTAACTAAGTGCACACTTTGCACACTATGGCAGGCATCTCTCCTATGTATTCATTATGAACACTCCTGTTCATATAACTATGTTACATAAACATATTTATATATGAAAGTGCATATATGGTATATTCTATGAGAGTGTCTTGAGTCAGGAGGATATGGAGAATGCTAGAAGAGGATAATTGCCTCTAAGCTCCTGCATTAATTACGAGTCAAGGGGACGTCCAAGATTCTTTCATCTAACACGAAGGATTAACATCCACTCATAGCCTTTTACATCTTAACTATATACATAGTTACATACATACATACATACATACATACATAGAATCTAATAAGCCACTTCAGTACGACCCGCTACACATCCAAACCTAAATATATAAGATACCTATAAGATATTTTGGCATTTCTTAGCCATGCATATAACAAAGATATATCTGTACAGAAAGAAACATCTTATAATTGAACCATGGAAGACTAGTAAAGAATCTTGCACTTAATGCGTGAGTGCGAAGATTTGTATATTTTAATAGTTTTACAATACGTGGATTCTCAACTCATTGCTATCATACAAACACTTCATTGTCTCATTTTGTTGATACAATAACAATGTTCATGGCAATTATTTAAGCATAATGTAATTATTCTAATTAGTAGGGTTCCGAACAGATATCTATAAATGATAGATCAGATATAAATTGACCTAAAAGCCTAATTGTTAGATATAGATAAATTTTTAGATATTTTTGAAAATCTATAGATATCTGCAGATATCTACTAAGAAAAAAATCAAACAAACATCTTTTTATTTAAAATAACAACTTGCATAAGATGATACATGTAAAATAATTAAAAAATAATTTCCATAAAGTTTCATAATTTCCTAAATAATGTTATTGCAACTTATTAGTTGTTAATTATTGAATTTAAGACAGTAAAGAAATACTTGCTCCATTATAAAAAAAAGTCTGTTTTTTGAGAAATAATAATTTTATTCATTAAAGCTCATTATAAATGGTTCATATATTTATTACGAATAAGTTAATTGTAAATAAAACTCAAATGAATAGTTAATTACGAAAGTAGTTAAAGTTAATGAAAATTGAATGAGCATTTTTGTCAATTAAAAAGTTAATTGTAGTTTAATTAAATAATTAAAGACATTTAGAAAAGTTCCAACTCGCCTAACACATGAATCGTACAGCGATTTGATCCATGGATCATTGGATTTATGCGGCGAATATGGCGTTTTGAAGTTCGGTAACGTTGTGACATTGCTGGCCCTGGCCGTAAACTTAATTGGCCATGTAACCCCATAAGTTCTCAATGATATTCATGTCTGGAGAATATCGCGGCCTGTCCATTAGTCGATCTCCAGTGATTCCTAACGCTGCCAGATACTCTCGGATGTTGTCTGAGCAATGATAAGGCACATTGTCCTGCTGATATATCCAGTCCTCTCCCGGTAATTCCTCAGCACATTCGAACAAATTACCCGAAATGACCACTTGATACTCCTCCGAATCCATATTTGTCAAAATAAAGACAAGATCGCTCTTTCCATTGTAGCCAATTGCTCCCCTTACCATGATGATTCCGCCGTTTCTGCACCTTTTTGTAAATGTCCTTGGTTTCTTTCTCTTATCGTGCCAGTTATTTTTGTAGCCGTTTGCCGTTAGCCTTCCATTTAAATAAGATCTATTAATGATATTTGTTATAAAAATTATTTGAAAATAGCTTTAAATATTATTACCTAATTAATTTTTATATTGGAATTAATGGGTTTTTTTCGTGTATTATATCTACTTAATACGATAATTTCAGTAAGCCATTTCCAAATATCTATCGGATACAGATCAGATATAGATTGTAACCTGGATACTGTAGATAAGATATAGATAAGAAAAATTTTCTATCTACATATGTAGATATACATCAGATAAATTTTAGAATGTTCGGAACTCTACTAATTAAGTATGCATATAATACTTTGAATCTAAATACAAAAATGTAAGCTTTTTAGAAATTCAATCCTTGATCAATTTAAATTTTCATCTTACTTTCTGATATAAATTTCATATTTGAAAATGTACGACGATTGACGATGTGTAGTACGATGAGAATTGTATGAAAGAGAAATAATGTATGAATATCTGGTAAATGAATGAGTGAATGTGGTGCAGGTGCGAGGTGAAAAATTTGTACAATTCAAGGAGCCATTTTAAGAGACAAATGCTGAGGAAGTTGAGTTTTGAGAAAAAAAGATTCGAGATAAATGGAAATGAGCGATAGGAAATGTAAGATAAAATTAATGGCCTTTAATAATATATATGATACACTAAAAGTATATATAATATGCCGTGTACAAGAAAATTACTTTTAGAAATATCCAATGTAGCTCGTATGAATCATACGCGTATCGAGTATCCTTTTATGTCCGATGCTATATGCCTTAGTGTATATCATATATGACATTAAAACTGAGGGCGATTGAGGACATAAAAAGTGTGAGTAATGCATAAGATGATCATATAACTAAAGATTTGTCCCAAGCAATTCTTTCCTCCTTATATCCCATATTAAAGGAAGATTCTCCTCACGAGTTTTTCCAAAAGACTCCTTTATTGATTCCTTCCGCTCATTCCTTTTTAAAACCCCGTTTTCTTCGAGTCAAAATCTCAACTTTCTATGAACATACAAAAACGGTTATGCATAGGACTTTTATATTCCGTCTCAACGCGCCCCATATGGAGATTTCATATACAGAGCCATGTATTTATGAAGCCAAAGGTATTAAATGCGTATTGTATACAAAATTCTTTTTTCATTTTCTCACACTTTGGGCCAAAAGACGGGCTGAGTCTTCCAAAGAACTTGTGCAATCCAAATGAAGTTGAAAGGAATTTAAGAACTGAGTAAATATATGCATTAGGTCTTAAAATATCATTAACCACTTTTTCATCCAAGTCTGGTTTTTATAAAACAAAATTGCCCATATTTATTATATAGGTATGTATACCTATATACACGATGACCGAGGTATTTGGTCAAATTTTCTCAAAAAGAATATCTTATACCTATATACCTAAACATTTATATTTTTAAAAGTTGTATCCATCTTATTTTTTAATATTTGTTCTTAGAGTACCTTAGCTCTTGAACCAAACCCTTGAAAAATCCATGTCCTTGGTAGTCCATCCTTGGTGGTTTCTCTGGCTGGAAGTTCTTGAAATTGTGAAATACTCCAAGTTGTCAAACTTGAGTTGTATAACAATTTTTCATGTCCTTTTCATCTCATCCTTCATTGTTTTGTCTAAGGGAGAGTTTCAACTTGTTCCCTAACTTGATGATGGATCAGCCAATTGAGGATTCATGATGCGATCGGGGAATGAACATTCATCAAATGAGTAAACAACGGTTTTTATTAGGAAGTTCACCTTTTCTGTACAGCTCATAGATTCTTACAAGTGTGATGATTATCTGAATAAGATTATGTAAATGAAATTAACACGAGAGCACCTGCACCTCGAGTAAATGTAAATACTTTTTACCTACACTACATAATGTTTGTTGTCATAACATTCTTCCTATTTACAATTAGCAATTCCAATGCAATAAGCAAGTTATATATACATAAATTGATAATACCATATAAATACATTATATACGTAGTTTGTTATATGAATAAACAATAGAGTAATAATAGCTATTGCAGTCAACTATTTTTAATTTTCTATATTTAATTTCTACTCGATTAGCACATTAATATTTGCCTCTACATTTGACTAAATACTAATTAGTATTAAGATTAAGTAGATTTATATATAGATATATAGGTTGCACTACCTTATATTATATATATTTATATAATATTATAACTATTAAGGTAGCAATCTATATTTGTAATCATTTAATAAAACCCTTAATATTTACATATATTGGTATTAAAACAGTGTTATGTACAGGAATAGCACAGGATTTAATGACTCTTGTTTAAATCATCGTCATTTATTACATCGTTAATTAATTAAATGAGAAATGTCGAGAGAACAGTATGAATATAATATATTCTTAATAGGCATATGTAGACAGGTGCATTTACATAATAGAACGATTTCTTTTAGGAAATCTCCAATGCCCCAAATCTCGATGTCAAGTGATTTTAAAGTAATGCTAAGTTGTGTAGAAATGAATTCCATGTATTTGAATGTGATGATGATGATTTGAAGAATCTGGTGGTTAATTGGAGGCAAATTCCTCCAAACTTCAATTCTTCATTCATTCGTGTGCATTGTGGAAGAGGTTTTTGAGATTGAAGGGAATTCCCCATGTGGGTTGTAAGAAGATCAAATGAGTTCAACTTCCTTTTCATCCTCCGAAACGAACCATTAGAATGCAAATCTCTCGCTTTTATTTCCCATTAAGTCTTAAATCCATCTTAGACATTACATTATAAATTAGCTATCCACTTATTCTGAATCCTCATGAAACTAATTAGTGTTCATATTTTCCCTTTCTAACCATATTCCAAATTGAGTAGACAGAAGTCGAACAGAGCCCCATACTTAAATACATCATATGGGTAGGTGTGTGTGTACACAGTGCTCATTTAACTTTGATCAGAATTAACAAAAATGAATTGGCATTGTTTATTTATTATTTTTGTGTCTCATATTGCTAATATCATATTAGTTATTACAATTGACATTTGTATGATTTCTTACAATAAGTATGAAGTTAGATTGATTTGACTCGAAGGGTGTGATTTTTGTAAATTAGATCACTTAAATATTGTTAGCCAATTAATAGGAAACAAGGGTGTGTTTGGATCTTTCGAGGTTTGGCGAGTCTCATCACCTGCACACGTCGTTGTCTGCCACGCAAGGTCCTTCGGGCGGGGCGAGGAAAAGCCGCCCTTTCCCGCACACACAAACCTGGTAAACTTCGGGACGCGGGAGACGCGGCGGGCCTTCGGGCATTGTGCTCCCCCCGGCTGCCGGCAGCTTCGCCCCCGCCACGCTTGCCGTCTCCAATTTAGGCATGTAAATGTTTGGAGCGTCCAAGCGAACCTGCACATTCAATTATATATTTACCAAAATGGGCTTAATTACTTAATACACAGCTTATGCCAACTAATACGATATGGCCACTCCGAGAAACACGGAATATTTCGGGAAAAGTTCTTTGTGATTTTTGAACGGTGGGTGAAAAGGTGTGTAAATTAGGTTAAGTCAGGTTATTCTTACGGAGCCGGCAGTGGATTGGAATTTGAGATCAGAGAGGCAAGTGGCGGAGATGTCGCCAGCCCTGGACTCAATGGCGATGCCAAGCGGAGCCAAAATCTCCAACGTCCTCGTGGGAGACTCCAATCTGGGATTTAGGTCAATGAGGAGGCGGCCAAAAATGTTTCAAACTCACCTCAGCTCGTGTCCAGACTCGGCCCTGACCAACGGTGTCTGAACGGACCCGTGGAACGTCGCACCTCCTTCCCCTGAACATACAAATGGAACCATGGGAGTCATGACAATAAACAAAGAGAAAGGAGTGCAAAGTTGGAGGAACACTTGAATTAAAAACCCAAATCTCACCACCCACTCACGTTCCCTCACACACAAACACAAGCACCGAAAGCGAAGGAAAACCAAAAGGAAAACACAGCTGCTCTCCTTACTTTTACTATAATGAACCCATCATAAAAGTAGGAAGTTCTTTTACAATTTCACATTTAACCTGGAATTTAATTATAAATCCATTCATTTAGGAATCAACATTAGTTAAGAGGTCACTTGCTCAAGTACATTGACACAACATTAGGGAATGTCAATTGAGCATTGCGGGGAGATGGTTATATTTCCAATCGTGAATTAAATAATTAACTCAATTAATAATTGCATTTAGTAGATTCATTAAAAATAATGGGAGTATGAGAATGTGAGACCTGTAACCCTTAGCAGCGCAGCCCCGACTAGAACTTCCTTCTGATCTGCCGAGAAGACGAGATTTCCCTTCGTGTCTGATATT
Organism: Neelides sp. FZ-2019; assembly: GCA_009869795.1. Classification (NCBI taxonomy): domain Eukaryota; kingdom Metazoa; phylum Arthropoda; class Collembola; order Neelipleona; family Neelidae; genus Neelides; species Neelides sp. FZ-2019. The sequence continues at coordinate 52,733 of VJMY01000126.1, forward strand.
TTGAAACTTTGGGCGCGACACTCCAACTTGTCATTTCCTGTGAATGAGATTTTGTTCGTCGTTCTTTTATTTTTTAATTAATCTCACCAAGGAGTATTTGGTTGAGTCGGCCTTCTGCACTTCTGGCGCGCAACGTAATGTTCCTCGACGACTCCACTCTCATGGCCTGTCCCTTCCTGGATCGGATCTTGGAGGCGACGAGATGGTTCACCACCAGGGCTTCTCCTCTCAGTTGAATTCCTCCAGACACGACGCGGAGCGGCCCGAGGCCATCCTGAACATTTAAAACAACCCGAAATTTAAACTCTTTCTACACAAGGCCCTTGATTGAACATAGAGGCTGTTGAGAACCTTTGGTGAAGGAGATTTTCCTATGGGCATTCCCGTCATTCCCGGCTTTTGGCCCAAGAGGGACCAATTTGCCTATTTAAGATGCCGAGATTTATGGCGGGTGAGGAGGTGGGAGAGATTGGGGGAAACTCCGTTTACTCCTACGGGAGATCCATTAATCTCTGGCCATTATGATGGAAACCCGCCGGGGTTTTCCCCCATATGCTCCGGGTGGGTTTCGTGAGGAAGAGCGGATTCCTCTTTCCTCCATTCCGGTTCTCATTTCCGGACGGTCGTATAAATAAGAGGGGGAATCCTCTGCATGATGGGCCCTTTGCCATTCAATTCATTCCTTATCAAATGGCGAGAAGAGGAATGGCCCGTTCCCCACGCCACTCTCTCCCGGCTCAAGGTGATTCGAAATCCAAATCTCGAGAATATGAATGGGGAAATGGCAAATGCCCACTTGTGTATTCATATCTCCATTACTCCTCCAAATCCACGGCCCATCACTCCCCATCGCTCTGAGAGAAATCACTTGGCAGGAAATTAAGATCCTCAACACCCCCAAATACCCCAAAGTGCTAATCCCATTAGGAATGGAGATCCTGGGCGGGAAAGGAAGAAGAGGTGAACCGCAGAGGGAGAATTACTCCACTTCATTATATTCACAACCCGGGAAACCACAAGTTTATTCCCCTCCACGTTCAACCGCACAACACAAAACATTTACGACATTCGCCTCCCTTATTGAGATAGGAATTGAGTCAGTGGGAACTGGAAACAATCCCATGTTCTCCCAACACTCCTTTCCTACCTCATAATACACTTCCATTACCTACACGTAGTATGTATTGCATTTATAATTCTCTAGTAGGTATTGCACATGATATGTCATTCCTCCATATTTATGATTTTGAACACAATGGATGGAGTTTACCACTTAAAGTTAATGGGCTTCTAATGAGAACTTATGCATTATAGTGTTACATTGAGTTGAATGAACCACACGAGCTTGAGACTCTCACAACTCTATATTACTACATGACTCATCTTCCACCCAGATCTCCATCCCTAAACACCAATGTTGGGTTCCCTAATTCGGGACTGCGTGTCTGGTTGAGGAATGTTCCGATGGATTCGTTGGCCCCATTGGCACATAAGGTTCCTCTACCAAGAATGAGCCTATGGGTGAGAAAAGTCATTTCGGCTTCTATTGAACCTGAAGTAAACTGACTGACTAACGGATCGTATCTTTAAAGAGGGAATGTGGGCAAAATGACAAAACTTCCTTTGCGAATCACTATTGAAAAATCCACAAGTTTTTTTTATTATGAAAACCTTTTGAATTCTTCTTTAGCAAAGCACCGATTGTACATGTGTCAATATATTCCTTTTATTCCTTCACGACTTCGATTCAAACAGATTCATTTGTCCTAAATGGTTGGCAATAATATAGGTTTAATCAGAAGTAATTTCATAATATAATATCATAAACTTTATAAACTTTTTCGAGTTTTATGCAAATATACAGTATATTCTACAAATATATACAAGGAAATTGCTAAATGTATGGGATATTTGATATTAAAAGAGGAATTTTTTTTACATATTTTTTGATTTTTAAAATTTTGAGTTCTTTCATTTTTGTCACTGAATAAAGGGAATGAAGATATGAAAGAAGTAATGGGGTGTTTTGGTTTCCTTTTAATTACAATTCTTTTGTGGAGTGAATTCTTTTGTTTGGAGTCTTTCTTGTCTCTGTTGCGCGAAGGAGAGTTTGATTGTGTGTGTGTTTGGTTGGAGCCATCGGGTCGTCAGTTCCCATTTGTCTCAAGATTAATAATGTTCTCTATAAATAATAATGTTATCTTTTGGACTTTTCCTTGGCGGGATGGACGCTCCATTATTCACCTTTTTCATCCTAAATCCCGTCCAAGAAGATCCCATACAATTTTCCTCCTTCATCCATCTCCTATTTCATGGACGTCGCGAATATTCCCCACTTTGCCCTTCAACTCCCACACTCCGTCATGTTCTACCAAGTACAGACGTTGAGAGTCAAATACTTTAAACTCAATTTCTAAAGAGATTCTTTTCTACAACTTTCTCTTTGTTGGGAGAAATCTCTATATTTAGCCAGCGAATCTCTCTGGAAACTAATTGGCGATCATATTTAATTTACAAATTTTGACTTAATTAATTGTTCATCAATAGGTTTTGATCAATTGTACTACCGTAACAGAAAATTGAATTAATTAATTAATTCTAATTAACTCAGGTCAACTCCAAAAATCTGTTTTCTCCCCCACAATAAATATGTCCGTACAAAAGTAAAAGTTGGTAATAGTCAAATGATGATCCATTTTGAGAAATGGTAAATTGAATAATAAACTTTCTAGTGAAAAGAAATCCTCGAGCGTTAGAAATTGTGAATTTAAATCGATGGGGGAATTTTGAAGTATTCTAGTTTTCCCCATATATATTGAGAGATAAAGGAGCTTTCTCCTTTCTTTTGAGTCCAATATTTAGTGAAATATAGTGATTGGCGAGTGGAAGAATAAATTGGGAGGTGTGCGAGGGAAACACGCGGGGGGAATTTTTGTTCCTTGAATGGCCCAAGTCTTGTTCTTTTAAAATGGAGTTCATGGTCGGGAGAACACGTGCTTCACCAAGATATCTAATAAAATGCATAATAATGGTTCACATCGGGCCCATGGCTCTGGTCGTATGTATTTATTGTACAGAGCTGTAGCCGAAAGCACGGGGTCCTTGGACATTAAGGCGGGACGGGCGAGGGTGCCAAGAAAGGCGAACAAGGGGTGTGAATTTTGGGAGCATAAATTATTTTGATGGGATCGGAAATCACTGTCAATATGCCCATTGATTCAGGGGAGGATGATGAAGAGCCTGGAACACGCCTTGGAATTACACGTCTCCGCTCGCCCCACTGAACACCCCCAAACACTTTAGTAGACTTACCTTCAAGAAAAGACATTAAATAGAGATTACATAATCATACAACAGGACAATTACTTTCCCTATAGCCTTTCTCTTACCTTTATGTATGTATATACTTAATGCATACTCTCGTGGTATTTTATTTAAATCTCTTCTGCTAGCACACATCTCACTTATTCCTACTCCCAATCGAGCATGCCAATGTGGTGTTTCTTAAGTACAAACGTATAAGGAATATGCATTCCTCGTGGTCTTGTTGTCTCCGCGCACGTGGCGGGTCTCATTACCTAACCCTGGTGAAGTGCAAAGTGTGAAAAGAAGATGAAAGAACTGGGGAACTTCTTGGTCGCTTCACCTGTCAAGACTCGATTTCCATTCCTTATTTACAAACTATTTTTACCAGACTTGAGAAGATCGATCTTTCGACTTCAACTCATTTCCTTATAGAATTTCCCCATTAGAATGCCTTATTACGATGTGTATACTATATGCCTTTCATTGGGTGTATAGATTCTTTTATATCTATAATCATATCACAATATGTGTTCTCTTACTAATATATGTTAAAATTATAAATAGTAAAAAAAGATCAACTTATTCGCTTCAAATCCGTCAATTGACTTCATCGGAACATGAGAATCTTCTACGTATAAAGCTAATCTACCTACATTATGTACATATATTACATACATATACCTTAAAGCTTATAATATAAGAAAAGAATTACTTTTTACTCTCTTATTCTGAGTTATTCTCGTAAGGGTAAGAGATATATAATTTACATAATATTTGACATAATTTGAGTAGTTGTGCTAATAATGGGAACTACATATGTAATAAAACTGTCCATCTCAAAACCTATATCTATATAGGCTAGGATAAGTACAAATGTCATACTTGCTTCATATACATATTCCGACATGTATTAATGGAGAGCTCATATGTCAAATTAGGGACGTTGTCTGAGTTTTCCAATATTTATGAACTGAGCCAGGATGGAAGGGCGAAATGAGGAAAAGTATTGAGTGGCGAATGATTTTGTCATCATCACGTGTGACGTCTGAAATATATGCTAAATACATTTATTAGTCTTCCCCGTCTTTGCCTCCAGGTGAGTGAAGTACACTGTAGTGAGTAATTGGGTCTTGATAAAAGGAGGGAATTAAATCCTTGATGAAGGGCTGGCCGTTGGTGGTCGGCTGTTGGTTCACCTTCAGGGGAAACACAGGACAACCTGCATATTGGATTATCAATGCGGGGTTTAAATATTCATAGGCATTTAAATGGGTTCCCTGGTGTCTTGTATTAAATCTTCTCACCTCTCCCTTTTTGGCTCACGTGGAGGGTGGAAATGAGACATAAATTCCCAAACCTTGATGATAGATGATCTGCCCAGAGTCCTTATGAATTCCTCATGAGAATCCCCAAAACTCCCTCTGATTTCCACGAACAACCCATTTTTATTTTTTAATTCCGCTCCACAATATCCAAGAGATGTTCTAATTGAGTTACACCAACGCCTCAGTTCCCCCGCCATCAATTCTACATTCTTATACCTTACACATCTGACGCATTTGGTTCATTAGTATACCCAAGTATAGTATTTATATTCATATAGCTATACTTAATTCACATTTTCAAGCTTTCTCCTTTCTAATCAATTTACAGGCTATAGTCAACACAAAAACAATTGTAAATAATAATGCATTGTGTACAAAAAAGGATCGATTTCAAGAATACAAGTATTCATTTCCCCATTATCTCTAGGTATAAATATTATGGAAATTTTAAGGATGAAACATCCAACTATGTGTTTGTTCCAATAATATAGGAGATGAGCATGGGAATTTATTCCTAGTTCCAAAAGAGTAATTTGTAAGTCTCAAGACATTTCCTAGAGAGGAAAAAGGAATGAGTTTCATTTTCAATTGCTTTTCTCCTCACGTTTAATAGGATTAGAAGGTTAATCAAGAAGGTACAAGACGATACATATGTATGAAGACGAGAGAGAAAGGATATAGCAGGATATAGCCAGGCATTGACGCGATGGCCTCCAAGGGTCTTTTCTAATTCCATTATAGAGATCCAAACACCTTTGGTTAAATTTGTCCAATAGCCATAGAAGGAGTAGTTATATTTGTGTATAAGTCGAACTACTCCCAGGATGAGATTTGAAGGAAAGTTCGGATTGTTGGGACATTTGGTAGATTAAAAGGTGAGGTGAGCGCGAACTGGTCATGCATGACGTGAGTCAAAGAGGCCGGAATGAACCCTTCAAGAAATTCAATTCAGTTTACTTACTATTTACTCCGAAAGGAACTCAATGGGGCTCTTAAGACTCGAGACGAGAAAAACGTGTCAAAGGCTCGTGTTTGAGGAGCGGCCGTCTATTCAACTCCCGGGTTTCTCATTTGAGTAATACATTTATTCCTTTTGAGCTGGACACATTCCCTTGGAACATGTTGGAGGAGAAGCTGAATAGATGGAGAAATTAACATTGGGAGAAAAGAAAAAGTCATTTTAAAATGATTCACGAGAGACCAGAAATGGCGAAAGGGGGTTAATTTATAAGTTTTTTATCTTTAAATTCACATCTCTTTCTTCAGATTCGGCTGGCGCCTTCTGAGACAAATTATTCTTACTAATCTCCATTCATAACTCAATGTGAACTCGTACATAAGCACTACTTAATGTTACTTCAGTTCAATAGGTACATATTAAGCCTATGAGAAGTTTGATCTTAAGAATGAGCCAATGAGCGAGATATGCAACATACCTATCTACTTATGTAATATACCTATTATTAATATTATGTACCTAGGTATCTATGTTTTAATACATGGTATAATACCCATTTGTGTTCTGATATGTTCTATTATATTATGTATGTATTTAAAATACATGCAAGATAATGCTCTTGCTATAATATTATACATATATTCTCTTGCATTGCCAATGTAATATGATATTGAAGTAGGCGAATTGGAGACTAGAGAATGATGTTGAGAAATGACTTGTGACTTACAGAGGAGAATTCCATGACTTTGAAAATCCACAAGGTGAGGGCGAGGTTGAAGACGACGAGGAGGAGGAGGAAGGTGAGGACGATGAACAAGCATCGGCGTCTCCACCCATAAAGCCCAAAGGAGTTTCCTTCCTCGTACTTGGCTATGAAGTTCCGCCGTTGCTCCTCCGTGCTCAGCCACTCGTTCTCCATCTCGGCCCGTCTCCGTCGCCCAACCATCCCTCCTGCAATATCAATCATGAAAATGTACATACAACCATAAGTAAATCACTCACCTTTTTAATTCTGTGCATTTTGAGGAAATGTGTATAAATTATTAGTTAATACCGATGTTTGTAGGATGGAAATGAGATTCATTGAGCAGGTTTTGTAAAAAAAAGCTAATTTAGTTAGCTTATTAGCTAACATTGGAATATTCACATGATAAAGGAAAATTGAGTTTGAAATCTTAGGAAGATATGAAGGAAAGACATGATTGCTGGGAAGAATGACATTATGAGCTTATATAAAATATGAGATGAATACCAACATATATAGTAGAGTCATATAAATACAAATATGAGAAGTAAGGGGAACATGAAGGTGCGACACGGGAAATAAGACCATTGGGACTGTATGTATACCAAGGTAGGTATGTGTATAGAAACAAGGCTGTAGTTTGTATTTTCTCAGAGTGTGAGAGTATTGGAGGAGTGTGGGATGGAATTTTGCATATTGAATAAGGTCTGAGATTGGAGCGAGTCCATGAAATGGAATATGAATGGACTTTTGAATGTTTCACATTTCCAGGACTCTTTTGAAGAAAAAGGTGTGAAATCGGCGTGTGTGTTCATAGGAAAGTGAATGATCCGACAAAGAGATTCCGGATCTCGAGATTGATTCTTTCCTTTCAATCCCCCCATTTCCCACTCAGAGTTCTGGCTGAGCTGGAGAGATAGGAACAACTCCAAGAGTCAAAGTCTCCAAATATGAGTTCATAAAAGGAAATGACTCCTCGCTTGGTTAATAAGGTGCTGTAGGGATTCCTCAACGATTCTCAAAAATGCCCTATAAGATACAAGATGCAACTTACGTACCTTCAGCACTACATAGACAAACTACACAAGATTTTTAATAACTCTATGAACCCTATCAAGTCGAGCAAGTCGGAAAATCCCCAATTTCCGATCTGTTCCTTTACCACGTGGCTATTTAGCTATACATCCTATGGTAACAATTGTTCATTTATACATGAATGCAGCTAATGTTTTAATTAGAGTTCAATTTTTTGGATTAAGGACGAACTTCCAATATAATTTCATAGAAGGAATTGAACGCGGTGAGGTTTTGAATTCTCAATTTATTTAGAAGAAATGAGACGTGATTAGAACCAATGTGTATGATTATGTGATATGTATATGAGCAAACGTAATATGGTATGTAAGTATGTATAATGTATGTATATGTATGTATGGAATGGAGTCATAGGATTCTCATAAAGTGATCTTCTCATCGAATGCTTTTTAAGGGCAAATGTGCAATTCCTATAACTTGTGCTTACAAAATAACTCCATTCACATTTGGCGAGAAACCGAGCAATTGATCAAATATTTAATAATAATCATATGAGTTGAGCACAAGGATTTCCCTCTTTGCTCTTGAGAGATTCTTGGTCTGGAAATGGTGGAGATTAAAGTGTCAAAAGGATTAGAAGGGCGTTTTAAATCCTTCCCGCCTTCGGATTCAAAGCTCCCTCGCCATGATGTAATTTTATGAATCCTCCAGACAATGTCGCTTATATTTATTACATTCACATTACATATACAACTCACAAAGGGTTACTTAAAGGTTCCATATGTAAGTATTTATTATCGTGATATACCTCTTAACTTTTGGGTTTTTAGGTGTATTAGCCCTAAAAATGGTGTGAAATGAAGCGGTTAGTGTGAACACGTGTGTTTCGATCAAATAAATTCCTTCATTCCGGTTAATTTTCCGCATCTGAATATGAAAGAATGTGAAATACGAGTCATGTTATCCTTTGTTCAGTTTCGCAAGGAGTTGAAACGGTGCGAGCTACTTATAATAATGCTTCTCAGACACATTGACTTTCTCCGGTACGAGAACATGTATATACCATATGTACCTAAGTAGATATGGCTCATATGCATTTATGAAGTTGTTCTAGGGGAGTCGTGTGAATCATGTCTACTTTACACTGGTTTATGGTTTAAGAGAATCTCTTTTGTATCAACATGTCCCTCGCATACAAATCCACGAAGCTCAGAACAACTCGGAGGGAAACTTCCCCATTCACCTCACGGTCTCTCCATATGTAAAACATTATAAAAGTATTTTATATCCGTACTTACATAACTTATATGCATCTATCAATGTATGTAGGAAAGTATAATAATTGAGATTTCAATGAAATTCTCCGCTAAAGATCCTCTGCGGAATGTAACAATTAAAATAAAACACTAGGTCGGTCGGAATTACATTGCAAGGAAAATTAGTAAAAAATATTGTTTTAAATTTAAAGTTATCAAATTAACAAGATTTTTAAACTATTATTCCATTCCTAAACAAGATGAGGGTTATAGTATGAGAAATCTGTCAGGGTGGGAATCTGGGAATAGAGAGTATGTTCGTAGATGTGCAAAGATGTAAAAAGGATGTGGAGAGAAAAGATGTACAAGGTTGTGTTTAATGGCATGAAATAAGAGAACGAGAGGATGTGAAAAATTTCATGAGGAATCTGAGTGAAATAACAATTGTTGGTGTTGTGCCGCTGGGAGTTTGAAAATGAATTTGTGGGAATTCAGTTTTTTGAGACCCGACGCGAGTCATTATCCATTTCTCTGTTCTCTTTTTTGATGGGGTTCTGGGGAAATCCGCACGTCTAATTCCTATGGCCCTTACGAGTTTAGCGGAGAGATTGAAAAGCTCCAGGAGTTTTCATGACAATTTTACTCTGTAAATGGATCCCGTAATTATTCCTCCACACACCTACGTACATCTCGTTCGGATCTTGAACAAATAAAATCCTCTCGTTCACCCCAGGAGATTCCCAATAATTATTCTTAACATTTACCTCACCATTTCATAAACCACATACCACAATTCTTTTAATTTTCTCTTTCACAAACATTGAATATACTAGTGCTAAATGAAATGACATTTTTTCTCATTTTTCCCCATATACATAAATAATTGAGAATCATAATGAGAGGGAGGCAAGAGCGCTCGCTCAATGTCTGAGCGCTGATCCTTGGAACAAATACATTTTAAATTGAGCGCTCAGATCTCAGTAAAGTCACACGAGGGCCAATGACTCGTTCTATAATTTAAATGTTGAAGGGCTAATGTGGAAAAGGGGAAGGTTGACGGGAAAGGAATGATGTAATTTCCATAATGCCAGTCCATCACGTCAGGTTGAATGGTGGTCCTTAATTGTGTGTCTCCGCACAGCCCATTGGGCCCATGAGCTTTTGGGGGGAAATGGGTGAGAAGTGAGTGAAAAGGTGAGAGAGTTGTATTGATTCGGCCGCAGACAAAAGGTCCATCAGGAGCTCATGATCTTCTCCCGTGCGGCACTACCATCCACCGCTCTGTTGACACTTTTAATGGCAAAATAAACCTTCTAATGAAGTGAGGAAGTGCAGAGGCCCACACGCTCCCCACACAATGCAAAATCACACCCAGCTACGAACAACCCAGAGAACTAATGTCATATCTGAGCATGGAGAGGCCCATTAAGGGACAGAAACCAAGACGCGACTTGACAGACACGCCGAAAGTGAAAACTTCATTTGGGGGAAACTTGATTGGGGCGAAGAAAAGACGCGCGGATTCTTTCAATGGATTTCACCATCACGCCCGGAACAATGGAACTCTTCATGACTCAAAAAATCCTTTCCTAAACACAAACCCAAACATGACTCATTTTTCTCTTCTTAAAACGATTATTGGGATATAACATACATAGAAGACATAATATCATATGTAACATACTATATATGACCTCATATTTGTATCTTTGAAGAAACTCGGTTCGCTCTTTGACTTACAACTCTGACAAAGTGATACAAAAGCAACCTTAGCTAACAAATGTATAGCCTCTATACATGTTACTATACATTATATGTTATACTTAATCATGGATAGAAAAATGAAATGGCTATATAAAGACATTAGATGCAGTTCACTGCTCATACACATATGTACACAGACATAAATGTAAGTATAAGTTTATATGAAATATATCGCGTTTCTTCTTTCTTGATATTTCATTGCAAATTTGTAAGAATATTTCTACAGGCTTCGAGTATTTTTATGTCCTGATTGTAGATTGTAATACATGTACTAGTATGTACAAGTATGGTATGGTACAAGTTTTTACATACAAGTACTTACATTTATAGCAGCATATAGTACCATATTGTACCAAGACCAAGGCATAGATAAAAACGTTAAATATATTAGATGTTATATCATATAGTATATGTTTATATCCTTTATATTGAATATATTGACTATAGTCTTAAAGTATTGGACATTCCGCACAGTTTCTCTATGTATGTGTATATAATGGAAGACATAGTAAAAGCGGCGGATGTTTTTGTAAAGCCGAACGTGAAAAATCGGCTTTTGGGCCTTGTGATATTTTTGTGCGGTGTGAGATAGCGGAGTGATGCGGAGTGGATCAAATGGACACCCGGAACACGTGCTCCTTTTCTAATCTCATAGGGGGAAGTGATTTATCCCTCTGCTCAAAACTCCTCCAATATTAACGACGACCTCCATGGACTTCCGCCGTCAGAACCAACTCCTGTCCTTGCTCAGACGCCGGACATTTTTCAAACTTAATTTGAACAAATCAAATAACCCGCCATGGCATTCTACGCGACGGGGCGAGGAATATCATTTGGAGCCATTATTGGACTCATTGTCTTTGTCTCTCTTAATGCTAGGAGAGAAAGTTTGTTGGGGTCCTTGAAGACTCCACTTGTTCAGACAAGAAACTTGGAGTGAGTCAGAGTTTAGCAATTCACTTTCTGGAGAGGAGATGAGTAATTTAGATGTGAGAGGTGATTGAGGGATTTGAGGGGGAAAGTGGAATCCGTCGCCGAATACCAATTCAACTCTCAAGGAAAAGAACATTCAGGCACTTGAATCCTTCCGAAGTGCCCCTTTTCAATTCATTAGATTGGTGACGAAGAAAATCCAACTATTTCCATCTCCTTTCAAATACCCGCCCACTCAATCTCCGCAACACACAAAATATAAATTTATGCTTCTCAGTCGCTCCTCCCTCCCACGCTTCATTCAAGTGGCAATTAACAAATTCAAAAACCTTCAAAATTCCCTCATTTGGAAATAAGCAAGAGTCAAATCTGTTCAATTTTTGTGATAACTCTTCAAAAACTCATTGTTGTCAAGTTGTCAAAAGAACTAAGTTTAAACTTGGTTCTTTGTTTTTTTAAATCGGTGAAAATGACTCAAATTATGATAAAAATGTAAAATAATGTAACAATTAGATATGGACAAAAAATAAATTACAAATTTTTTATTCTGATTTCATTATTTCTGAAATTGAACTGTTTATGTTCATTTCACTTTATACTCATAAATAAGCTAACGTATTTCGTAGTAGGTATTTAATGAAAGGAAAAATGAGTTTCTCACGTTATTTTTGTTCTCACTTCCGTTTTGACTCCATTGGGACACCTGAAGTGACGGGGAATTGGCCAAATGAGTTTCACCTTCTCTGAGGAGTTTTGGCTTTGAGTTCCTTTCCCAACTAATCTCAGCTCGGGTCCTTGATTGGGGATATACTATGGGTCTATTTATACACGAGGGTCTCCTCATCCTCTGGAGTGCCAACGGGGGACGAAACCCGGGAAAATCAAATTTTAAAATATCCATACCTCAATCAACATGCACATGATCAATACAACCACAGTTCTATTTTATATTTATACATATATCATACTAAAATCACTTCAATCACTTGTAGATCTCATTAAGACATTACAAATTTTAAAGATTAATCTTCCAACATTTAAGATTTTCATTCCCGTTTCAATGCTTTTGACCAACATTTGTGGAATAACCTAAATGTTTCTATTTACATGAGTGCATTCTTCGTATCGACTAGATGCATATAGGGGAAGTGTTCTGTAAGGGAAGGAAGTTCGGGATGAATGGAATCTTTGATAGGCAAAGGTTGAAAGAGTCATTAATTGATCATCGTCTGTCGGTTGAATTGTGTAAGATTGGCCGTTGTTGGTTGGAACTCTGAGGTTCATTCGGATTGTATCCGCGTTAACTTGTAACTTGTTGTTGGGGATTGGGAGCCAAGGAACCCTATAAATACGCCACTGCTACCATTTACGGATTAATGAGATCAATCCTAGTTTATCATACTTTGTCGTACATATGGATTGATAATTAATCATGTCTTATATAATAGGAAATTTAACTCTAAAAGTGTATATATTTGCTTGAAAATGACACGTTGGTACAAAACTGCTATTTATTTAAATGTATAAATAGGAACCTACATAAGTGAAAAGTTTGTATTTATCTTAAATATTCAAATATCAATTATATTGCATATATTTCTGCAAGAATTAAAGTTAAAAACTTGATAACTATAAATTCAAAACGTAAAAAATGTTTTCCTTTTTCCACTTTTGATGCTAAAAAACGAAGAAAGTTTATAATAATCTCACTGACTTTCCCTTGGACTAACAAGGGGAAAAAGAGCTTTTGAGAAAAGGAACTTTCTCATCGAATTCTCAAATCATAAAACATCAACATATATATATGCTTTAAAAGAGCATATAATTAAATATAATGACGATTATTTAAATTCCTTGAACGACTCGTGTCAAACTCTCACAATCTCTTTATGCCCAAATATCTTTAACCATCCAAATCCATTTAAGGAAACCAATTCTCAGATTATTGGGACAAGAGGTCTTTTGTTAAAGTATTTTCTTTACACCCATACATTACATAAATGTACTATGTACATACCTATAAGCACGTATGAAAGCAAGTACTTTCTGTACCATGAATTCATGAGGAATTGACATTATAATAGCTCATTTGCTATTTACATTATTCAATGGCTATGGATGCGGGAAGACGTCTTGGAGGCCAATGGTGATTTTAATTGTGATGCAGAGGAAGTCTGGGTTTAATTGGGAAGATAGGGAGTTGTGTGTGAGTGTGTGTTGGGCCGCGGGGCTTTCTCCTTCACTCCATTAGGAATTCATCCGTGTCCGTTGGATCCTCCGCATTTCCTAATTTCCCTAAGTGGACCTTTCTCCTCAATTATGCAGGAGTGGTGGGGACGGGATTCCCCATATTATGTCTTAATACCCTAATGAACCCCCATTGTCTCTCTCTGTCACAACGGGGAGCTCGGAGGGAGAAAGAGTTCAGTAATGAGTTCAACTCTTCACATTACACCTGGAGTAGCTTTTCATATTTGCACGGGTCCATTTCTACTAACTAGTAATCATGAGTACATATACGCTTCCATACCAGCTTCACACCTTCCTCACTTCCTTCAAGGGACTGTGAGAAGGGTCTTGAATGGGAAATGCAAAATGCCATTAAGCCACATAAACTATACATTCGCTCAACGTCATTGTCTTCATACAAAAGATGATTACACTTATTTTAGAGGTTTATAAAAACTTATTTTTTTGACACGACGTTAATGGATCTCCCATATATTTTCAATATATGCTCCATTCACATCCACAACCTTACTTCATCTTTTCTACCAAGCGTCATAGACGCTTCTTGACCTGGCGGGGTCAACTTTGGTCAATTCCCCCTACAAAATTTTCTAGACTCCACGAAGAGAGTTTGCTTTTCTATTCCAAAGAAAGGAAATCTAAATCTTATGAAGTCCTGAAGTTTGCCTCATCAAGGGAGACGACGAATTCTGCCTTATTCCTTCTTAATCGCTTCTAATAAAGCGTTTTAGTCGTACGCTTGCGAATACCAACATGACAAGGAAGAAGCCGATGAACTCTTTATTTTGTCCTCTTTATCTAACCCAACTTTTTAATTTTGCAAACTTTGGGAATTTTTAAAAGATTGGCGAATATTCCTTGATTTCTTTAATGATTCATAAGTTTATTAATGATATTTCCCACTGATGCCCGGCTAATGATGATGTTGTGTCCCTTTTGTAATTTCAGTCTGGCTATATAACAAGCCTTGGAAAAGTCTAATATCATACCTTCAACTTTGGCCCTAATTATTTTTGGCTTCTAGACCTTTTAATTAGGAATCTTTAGTTGAGAATTGCAGAATGGATATCTGAATGATGTCCCGACTAAATATTATCCCGCTAACTTATGTAATATGCTAAATATAAAGACCACTCAGGCCGCTAAAATAATTGTAATCATCCTGTAGTTGATGTTTATTCGACTAGCTAATATGTATGTATGGATATAACTAGACTTGAAAGTACGTATTCATATGTGTACATAAGCATAATGGATATGTATATAAGTAGTACTATATATGAAGAATTAAAGAGCTCGTCATCTTTGTATGGTTTTGAAAGCATGGAGCTCTTCATTTCCATCCTCCTTCAAATAGACGATGTTTGTGTCGAGGTGAAAGGCGAGCTCTCAACCAAAGTGACAAATCATTTATAATGTTACAACCAAATGGATTTTATACCTTTATTTGTCCTTTTAATGGTCATCAAAGTTATTCAGACAGCAGAAATCATTCACCCTTTAATACACCATATACATGCATTAAATATAGGTACATTTTCTATATACCTAAATAATATCTTCATAGAGAAAACTCATCACGTCACCCCTTTTATCGATTTGTTCTAAGGCTTACATGCTTAAATCTTACACTTAATTATCATTTACCAATTGACAAATAAATAAAGGAAATTATTGTCATTTTATATAAATTTTGTATTCATTCCTAAATATATTCAAGATTTAATTATTCAAAAATTCGGCATAATTGAAAAAGGCTATTGATTATCATACGGGTTTTTTTTAAATCTTTAAATACTACGTCATCGTTCAAACAATGAATATTTCCGTGCGTCTGATTGTGAGGTTTAAGTCATGTTCTTACACATGTTAGCAAAGTGAATTGTAGGAGTTTGAAGGAGAGTCGGCGAAGGAGTCACAGATGTTCTTGACTCTTCATCTTCACCAGCTGACTCTCGACACTTGGCTCCAAAGTGGAATTCAATAATCATTTATCCAATCCCACTTATACTCCTTCGCTCCTTTCACCCTTCAAAGAAAACCCTTTCTTAGGACAAATGACTCGATTCAAGAGCAATTCAGACGTTTACCATTTTAATCACAACCTCCTAATTTATTGGTACATTCAAATAAAAAAAACACATAAACACAAAAGAGATTAAATTGCACAACTAAGTGACTTATTTAGATAATGATACTAAATAATGATAATCAATGGGGATTTAATTAGTTAAGATAATGCTATTAGAGAACATTGCACATCTAATGACTGTGCATTACATACTATATAGGAAGGCCTTGCAGAGTTTTTGCGAACTCCATTTCTTGTTTATAAAGTGGTGAAGAGGAAATGTATTCCCATTCTTTTTGTGACGGAGACGTGGGCAACCAGGTTGGTCGTTGTTCCAGGGCGGAACAAAAGAATAGCATAAATCACCTTTTCTCTCTTTGCCACTGATCCCCTAAATTCTGTCATTACTACAAATTGAATACAAATGAAAGAAAATGAGGTCGAGCCATAAAGCGATAAAAAGGTGGGAATAAAAATAAAAGTTTTATTCTCCTTCCAACACACGCGTGGGGGATCCGTCCACGTCCGCCGACATCCAACGAGGAATCGGGAATATCCTATTCTCCCCAAAGACCCTAATCGTCCCAAATGACCCGACATTTGAATGGAGAAAAGACCCCCTAAATGCAAATCACTTCCACCACTCTCTTTCAAATCCCCCAGTCTTTTTAGAATATAAATTTTGAAAATTTTCAAATTCAATTGTTTTTTTTTACTGTGGGCGCAGAAATTCAAGAACATAATATAATAAGTAAAAAATATACTTAATGTATAACAAAAAAATTGTAAATAAGTATGTTTGGCTGTCTTTCATTATCTCATCTGTATTTTCCTAATGGTGACATGGTGAGCACAATGAATAAGTCTTGTATTTAGTTTAAAATAATGAAGATTTGCGAGGCTATGAGGTTCAGTTTGGTTGGTTTTGGTTGTTTTGAAAGTGTGTGAGTGATGTGATGATGTTTAAAAGAGAGCGATTTGTTCCAACTTGGGACGTGGAATGTTCTGGCGGGTGTTTGGGGGATCGCGAGTTGAGTGCCTAATGCATGGTGGGCTTGTCTATTGGGATTTCCTCCTCGTCTCCTCCTGAGAAGGGAGAAATGGCCCTGACACCAGTTGCCTACCAAACCTAAGGGCCGCTTAATGAACCAGGTGGAATTCCGCACACGGCCCGTGTCCATCACACATGAGGGAAAGATGTCCAAATCCTTTTCAAGTCTCCCCATGAATAGGAAATGGAAAGAATGGGGAAAGATGAAGTGGAAATATTGGCAATCTCCTCTTGCTAACTCCTTCATTTCCACTTCATTACGGCCCCCCTCAGCTCCGACACTCTCATTTATTCATTTATAAACCTGGGCGGATTGGCCCGACAACCAAGGAGATAACACCGAGAAGGGAATTAGCTTAAACTTGGATATTTATGATAACCCTCCATGGAATTCACTCTAAACGTGACCAAACCCAAGTACGGCCAACTTAAGATGTGCCAAAACTCTCCTAGCCACTCACTTTCAAATTCTCCCTGGCTCAAACCCTTTCACTATGAATAACCGAACATGGCCTAACCTAGTCTAAAAAAGAAGACCACGTGAGTCAAGTCGTCGTCGATTCTCAATACTTTGGTCTTCAATTGTTTTAAAATTAATTGGGAAATTGTTTTAAAGGTTTTACATTTTAAATGAAGATTTGAACAAGCGTAAGATGGGAATTTGTCTGAGAATACTTTACTTTGTTTGTGTAGGGTTTTGTGGAGGGGCTGAGAGTATGCATTTGCTCTATGATGATGAGAGTCTGTTCAGTCTGTCCGTCTGTTTGGGGCTAAATAATTCCCTCCGTGGCATTTTGAGTGAAGAGGAAGGTGGAGGGTCTCTTGGTTCTTTCAAGGGGGCCCAAAAGGGAAATGATAAGGAATGGAGAAACTTCTCGCTCAGATTACGCCTTGAGAAAGTGCGATGGCCCAACCCTCCACCTAATGGAATTTCAAATGAGAAGTAATTACGGCCTAAGGAGGGAATTCCACCCCTAAAAACGAGGATGAATATGGCCATTAAAACTCCCCCCGCACCCGCCAACTTCCCCCCTTCACACCATAAATGGAACATTATGAAAGGGTCAAATGACAATTAAAATGTGGGACGCCCATTTGAAGCGACCAATAGATATATAAAAGATATTATACGCTTTCTCCATATAAGTTACTTGGAATAACAATCCAACTCACCAATTTACATCCTCTAATTTCTACAGAATAATATACATGTAATTTATCTATGCTTAAAAATTATTTTTCCACGCATGAACCTATGTAAGTATAACGATACAAATTTAGTCCTTTAAATTTATTGAAATCTAATCTACTTGTGATTAGATTGATTAGAATGTAATTATAAAGATTTTGTGACATTGTAGATGGAAATGATTCATATTGTCTTAATTGGAATTAAATGACAGGTCAGGTCATGTTATTTGACATTGCGGGAAAATTGCATTTGGCCAAAATCTCTCGAGGATTGTTCTAAAATCTTGACATTCGTCTTCCCATGAGATTTTCAGTTCTCGGAATGAAATTGAATGTTGGAGTGATTTGAATTCTCCGACGGCCGCGAGGTAAATGAGAAGAAATAAATAAATCCTCTCACTCCGCGATTCCTCGACACTGACTAATTCCTCTCTACTTTTTATCAATTATCCATTTCACTTCCCTTCATTTCCTTCGACTTAATTGTGTTGAGAACCTCCGTTGAGCGTCTTTTAATTTCCTACGAATTTATCAAACGTCTCATCATCAGCACACTTAAACTTCTCATTGTCTCCTCTTGCCCTCACAGTTCCATGAAGAGAATTGGATTAAATCACCTTTTCCCCCAAGAACATTTAAGAGTTTCTCATGCTAATATTAAAATTGGGAAATGGGCGGAAGACTCGAATTGTGAAACTGAATTGGAAATGGCAAGTATTAAACTTCATAATGACTATTGGATGATTTGAGCCTATGAAGAGTGTTGGGAAGGTGAGAGGAGCCGAGTTTCCAATTATAATCCACGGATGAATGTTCGACAAGACGCCAATCAGTTTCCACTCGTTCAATTCCGACTTAATTACATTTAATTAACCCTTCCGTCCCATTCTTTGCTCAAATACACAAAAATTGCCAAATAAATTTTACTCACTCAAACACGATCGTCTAAGATTTACATTTCCTCGCCATTCACTCCAATGGGTTTCCAATTAATAAGAAATATACTCCTGACATAATAAGAATAAGATACCTACAAAGGGAAATTTTTCCCTCTGCCAGAGTTTTTGCACTCAAAAGCTTAGAAACATTAAGTTTAAATCTTCACCATATCTTTTATCACACAATATGTATTATAACCATATAATACGATTATAATACAAATGTATGGATAGTTCATTACAATAGGTATGTTTAATATATGCAGCATACATTATGAACATATGTACATAATGTCGTTAATCCCATTTAATTTTTATTTAATGGCACATTTTAAAAAATTGGTCATATATAGTAATATCATATTAATTGTATATATCTTGTAATCTTGTAGATAATCATTAAAGATAAATTGTCTCATAATACCCTAAGAAAAGTTGATAAAAAAGGGATATGATGCGAGCAGCAGGAAAAAAATTTGAAAGAATTTCTTTCCATTATTGCGAAATTTCTCATTGGCTTTATAGCCAGAGAGGATTTAAGAGAAGAAACTTTGAGTTTTCTTGTCGTATTTTTCTCTTCATATTTCATGCAGTATACTTATGTTTGAGCGTAATTACAAGCGTACAAAATCTATATATGGTCTACACTTCAGTATATGCTCGTATGTATTATACATGACACGGTATATTTTATAATGAATTTTAACACTATGGTTTACATAGGTGTGTATAGGAAAGAGTTCCAAGTTTCATTTAGAAAGTTGAGAGAAAAATCGTATTAATTCGGATGTGAATGAGTTTAATGCGGCGTATGAGGGATAATTTAATTGATGATGATGATCGGAGTATGATAATTCGCGGAGTTGATGAACTTCCCCCTTTCAATTTGTTCCGCCTGTCAGAGATGATGAAGGAGGCCAAGGAGCCACCTTGTCAATGTATTCGGGAGAACATCCCATTCACGACAACCCAAGTTTCCTCCCCATTTATTCCTCGCAAATCTCCCAAGTTTCCCTCCTCGACCAGACCGCAATGGGAGAACTCAAAAAACTCACATGCCTCGATGGACTCAATCGACTCCCAATTCAATGTACCATACAAAAAACACTTCAAGTTCCCGGAACTATTACAATCAAATAAAACATGTTCTTTTTACACGGGTATGAATCAAACTAAACTTGGCGTATTTCTTTATCACATGGCCTAAAATATTTTAAAATTAAAAATCCTTGCACTAGACTAATAAAACTAATAATTGAAGACTCGTCAAATATGTTGAGTATTTCCTGGGAGAAAGGAAGAGAAAAGGATAGAATTTCGTAAAAACGCGCAATTGGAGCCATTTACTCGCATATTTTAGCATTCAAAATGTTCATAAAGTAGTACATAGGCAGATAGAGCTTGTAAGGACAGCTACTGCATATAGAAAAGGATACATAAATTGGGCGAACAAAGTGTTATATAAAAGAGCGGTAAATTAGGGGAATGGGGAATTAGAAAGTGAAAGGAGCCCATATGAATGTTTTCCATCGTGGGATTTATGTGGGAAGGGGAAGTGAAGGAATCTGAGGATGGCGAGCCATAAAAGTTAATTTTATGTTCGGGCCCTTAAACATGGACCAGTTAGGATGATGAGGCCAAGTGAAGTTAATGGTGATGAGTCGAGGGATTCTTCCAGGTAATTAGAGAAACTACAAGAATTTATTGGGGTGGACGAGGAAGGGAGAAAGACTTTCCAAGGTGGAGCCCCAATTACAAACCCAAGTCCAAGAAACATGGCTGACAGACTCAAGGAGCTCAAGAGCCAATTGAGGATGGAAGAAACGTCGAGGATTAGCTATTGAATTCCTCGTCCAGACCAAGTCCAGACTATGGAAGAAAGATTAACCCATTGAGCCAATGCTATCGACGACGTCCAGTCCCACAACTTTCCCATTCAACCACCACTTCCTACACACCTTTGCTATGGACAGCAAGAAGCCCGCCGGCACTGCCGGGGGATTAACTTAGGGGATTCCAAGAACTCAAACACTTTCCTCACACTCTCCAAAGACTCAAAATGACCAAATGAGTTTCGTAACCACATGAAAAAACCCTCCGTCACTTATCGTTAATCCAATTCTTCACAATTCAATTGAGGAAACCAAGAAGATCTTATTTGTATGAAGATTCCAGTTTCTCCATGAACCTACACAAATCTCCTCATGAAAGCTCCGAGCTTAAAAGCTTAATATTAAATACAAAAAACAAAGTTAGAAATATGTAATATAGGGAGGTTAGTTAGTGCGGAGATCGGTTTAGTATCCCGGTCTGAAAGCCAACCACGACACTAAAACGACTTTTGTAATATATAATCGAATAAAATATTAAACACCTAAGAATGTGTTTGAGTATGTATATGGCATAGCAATTGATGTTGTTCGGAGATTCGGCGATGAAAAGATTGGATAATGATTCGAGATTTCCTTTGAGTTCTTGCGAGGCCTCATGAAGAAAAAAGTACTAATAGGAGTTATTTGTTCTAATCGGGTCGATTAGTGTTCCTGGCGCACTTTTCCTTTTTATCTTGGAAGGCCATGAAGATGTTGGTCGGGTTTGATGGCGGGAGTGGCGGGTCGCGTGACACGCGTCTCACCCCTAATCACAGCTCTAATCCCTCTGGGAAGTTCACTCAAATGGAATTAGTCCAAGAGATTGAAAATAAAAGGGCTTTAAAGACCTCACGCGAGGATGCGAACGGACGGAATTTGAATCAACTTCGGCCCGCCAAGGGATTTCAATTCCTCCGCTTTCTAATCAAGAGAGACACACAAACTCTTTTAAACCACACACCCTAGCCCATTTACATAGTCCCATTTAACACCTATATATATATAAGACACATATACTACATATGGTACATATGCTCATATACTTACGTGGATTCCCAAAAACATCATTTACAAAAACTAATGGTTATCTCGCGTTGTTGTTTCCCTCTATATACCCATATAACATTTCAATCTTGTAGCTCGAGAGCATACATACCTGTGTAAAGAAAAGTTATCCATGTGCAATGACCAAACAATGTGTATGGCATATAGGCCAATGAAATGTCTCAAGTTATTAAAATAGCGAGTATATCCAATAGGTGGTTGAATGAGTGTTTTTGAACTAGAGTAGTTTAATAGTTTGAAATGAAGTGTGCCTAGGCGGGGTATAGTGTGAAGTCATTTGGTCCCGAGAAGGTCATCATTTCCTCCAAGGACTCGAGTTTTTGAATTATACATAAAAGTATAGAGCGGATCCCTTTAAGTATACATTATGATGAACCCACAATGGGGTGAAATCTCCGCATTTCGGAAACTTTCCCAAGATCCGCAAAAAGTTGTTGATGAGATGAAGAAGGTCTTGGGGGGTTTCTTCGAATTTCTCTTTTCCCCCTCTTCAAATGAGTGTCGGAAGGGCGCCGTAATTGTCTCCGGAGGAATTAACGCGCCCAGACACGTCTCTTCAACCCAAGTCAATCCAAAACGTCCTCAAAATTATTAATTTTTAATCCCTCGACCCAAAATTGTCCAAACTAGAGGGGAACTTGATGAGGACTCGAAGAGTTCATTAATGATATTTATCATTCATTTTCTTCTCATTTACTAATATGATTAAATTATACGGTGAAGAGCTACAGAGACCATTACTGACTATGAGACTTACAATGGTTATGTGTAAGGAATTTAGCTTTTTTTTATAGAAAAGCAAGAGCCAACTAAATGAAAGTACAATATATGATAGAAGTACCATTGGTTAGCGTATACATAGAGTGTGTAATGAAAAGTTGGCTTGAATTATTTTACCTTTACTACTCTTCTACTGACTACTATTCCACTTGGAATTGGTTTTGTACTTTGGGGATTGAGGAGTTTCTTCCGTTGTACTAGCTGATGTAGTTGATGAAGTTGATGAGGAGAGTGAAGTTGAAAGGTAGGAAGAAGACGGGCGGGTGGTGAGAGGCTGAAAGGGTTTTTAATCCGAGCCGATGGGAGATGTGTTGTATTTGGGAGGAATATAAATGGCCCAATCAACTTCATCTCCCAAAGAAAAGAAAATGATTGGAAACAAAAGAGTCAACAAGTGAAATTGGGTTTTGAAGGGAAATTCGAGTGTCCATCACCATGGACAGGATGACTTTCCTTTGAGGATCAGCACAATTGAGGGGAAATGCCTCGGAGCTCTGCTTTCCACCAAATCTCATTCATCTCGGAATCATCATGTACCTTTTGGCTCTCCGAGGATATGCCAGAGATTTTCCGCCATCCTCATCTACTCATCCTCCTTCATCCCTCCACAACTCCGCTTGTGGTCATGCAGAGACAGAGGAATTATCTCATTATTTGCCCAAGCACAAAAGACTCCTAATGAAACTAATGAGGAGATGGAAATGAAAAGACTCGGGGAAATGAATACTTTTATCATTTCCCACACAATTCATAGCAAATTAGGAAACCAATGTTCCAGCATTAATGAGCCTCATCATATCATTTATCTATAAAAGACTCTTTTGTTGTCTTAGGACAAGCTTATGTATAAATAGTGCTGGAGAGTTGGATGCAGCACAGATATAACAACACAATGTATGTATTTGTATGTGTAAGTATGAAGATATATCATAAGTAGCTATATATGTATTAGTCCATTACATGTAATATATGTGACTACATGTTTTTATATCTGGAGTGATGTGGAACATTCTGCTAATTAATTTTTAATTCGCTCCAATGAGAAATATTTTTGTGTTGAAGTTCCAAGTTCCCTCAATGAACAAGAAGACTTTAGTAAGAGTTGGGGGAAAATGCCAAATTTACCAGTTTAGATTTGAAGTTTTCTTGAGGGAAGTGGAGCGTTTGAAGGCCCAAGTTCGTTCTCTTCTCAATTTCCCCACTTCAATTTTCCGCCAGGGTCGTAGGTGAGTTCTCAAGGGACGATTTGAGGACAATTGTTCGAATTGACCTCGGAGTGAACTTTGTGCATTGAGCCCAATGCTTCTCAACTCTTCCCTTGATCATTTCCTCGTTCGCCGAGGAAAAACTTGGGCGGCCCTTAAATTAAACCCAAGACCTCATTTACATTGTATTAGCTCTCATCATTGACTAATAAAGGAGATTTCTCGTTGCACATCACTCCGAACGCTAACCACGAAATTGAGTCATTTTATTCTCCCACGTCACATCACCAAGAACCACAATATCTTCTTTCAGCTCCTTGCACACATCTCAATCACTAACTCCATCACTCTTAATTATAATGCCTGCATCTTAGATCTTTCTTATTAGCAAAATTTTAATTTTCTCTTTTTAAATCTGGAATTTCCTGTATCATTTAAAGTTTCATTTGGGCAGATTTTTGCAATAAACCTCAAAATGATATTTTAAGCGACAAAGAAAAAAATTACTAACGCTAATTAAGAAATGATATTTAAATATTTGGAAAGTTTATGAAAATGGTAATTTAGCAGGGTGGTGAATTTGAGGTAAGTAATGTGAAAACTTGATTACCTGTGTCGTTTGCAACTCAATGTCTTTGACGAATTCTCGAGTTAGAAGTGTAAATTGAATTGTGAGGCCTAATGGGGATTTAATTATGAGGATTTAATAAGATCTGAGTCTTTCCAAGGGCCAATCTGAGTCTTTTCGTTTCGTCGAGGGATGGAGGGTGGGGGGAGAAGAGAACGCGAGTGAAAGGTTTTCTCGACTGAGCTTCGCTCCCCTCAAACCTTCCCATTTTTATCCTCGCTCAGTCAGCTCAACTCCGTCACATTCGTAGGCGAGTGGAGGAGGACGGGTCAATTGAATAGGAAGAGAATATACAAACTCAATTAAATACCCGTGTTCACCACACAAATTAAATATAGGTAATATGACTCTATTTATTTGATATTCTATGATTATATAAAATAATTACTTTTAGTTAAGTAGTTATAGTAGATAAGTAAAAAACAATCATGTAAATGCCTTGCATACTCACTCTGTATCTTCATTATGATATAAGATTTGCATTTATATTACATAGCCATATGAGAGGGATTTTTAGTCTTTTGTAAATACACATGTCTACTTGGTATTAACCCGAATAAAGATAAGTACTTATTTAGGTATGTATATACAGTGTGTACGAGTGAGGTGATATATATATGATGAATTCTTGTATAAAATTAAATACCTTTAGTATGTTTAAGTATGATATGAATGTTATGGTATGGTGTGCATTACTGTAAATCCTTTTCTTGTCCTCCTGTACATATATATGTCACATATGAGAATATATTGAGATGATATACCTATACTATATGAGATCTAGGATTGGCATTTGAGTTCTTTTGTATTTGTGTGTGTATTTAGTTTAGGTAGGCGGAATGAGTGGGGAATCTCCATTGAGAGAAAAAGTGGAGAAAGTTCTCCTGATGAATTTCTCCAACTTGATGAATTTCTCCAAATAAGAGTCCTCATTGGTCCTCGAGCGGAGGAATTCAAATGAGGTTCATTTACGGATCTCCCCTCATCATCTCATGAGGAGCCTGAGAGTCACAATCAACTCCACACAAATCTCCACAATGCCCATGCAGCTCTTCTTCTCTCATTTTCACTTTCAAGTCCTCGCAGTTCCTCTCGCTTAGATCTGCTCAAAACCCGAGATGTACTTTAATTTACCCTTTTAACCGAGCTATTAGATTTGCCAAACTTCCTAAATGTTATAAGGACATATGCAATACATATCAGATTGACCTCTCAATCATAATTATAAATTTTTTATTTAATATATGTAATTTATTTATAATATATATATAATTAATAAATATGTAATTCACAGACCAAGAATTTAAAATAATTAATAATGATTTAATCACACAGAAAACTAATCGTAAGCCTATATGCAGGTAGTTTTCAAATTTTGAACTCATAGGATGAAAAATGGTGAAGAGTAAATTAATTTTTGCCATGATTTGGAGAGGGAAAGTCAGTTTGAGGCTCAAATGACTTTGCAATGAATTTCTTTCAGGCTGAGTGAGTTGTGAGTATCCGAGTCGGTGATTTTTCTTCCTCTTGGCCGAGTTGTCGTTTGGTGAGTTTGGCTGTTGAGACCCGCCGTGGTTTATGAGGGCGATTCCGCCGCGTCCATTCTGAGCGTCCGTTTAAGGCCAAACGTTCTTGAGGGAGAGATTTGGAGTTCCACACGGAAGCCGGCGTGTTCCTCTCGAGGGGCCGTCCAGAGTCTTGAATATTACATGGTTTCTAAAGGAAAGGGAGACGCGGAGGAACGAGGATTAAATCCTGAATTATAAATCCGCCCTCATTCGGGGGGTGAAGGACGGAGAACATAAATCCTCTCCGCGAATTAAATTAAAACTACCTAACTTCTAATAATTTTTCCCGAATTATTTATGCGGGGTTGAAGGAGCCTCGCGAGAGATTCATTCCCTTTTTCTTCATCAGCCCACTGTGAATTTAAGCCTTTCCACTCAATGTCTCGCTCAACCCCGGGTTATTCAACGTGTCAAGAGAACCCGCTTACTGAAGAGCACATTAAACACTCGAGAGGGAAAGTGGTGATAAGAGCATTAGTCGGCGAGACAACACCAGCTCCCACACCCTGAATACTCACATATGACAATTGTCTTTCTAACATTAATGCTCGAGGAAATATATGGAATTCATTTCACATTATGATCTTCAATGATTCAAAGTCTGTTCACTGAGGAGTATTAGAACTTCTAATTTAGAAGGGTTCCTCAATTCCAAGCTTTTCTCTTTCTTTCTCCTATATGCTCTCCTATATTACTTATGTAGAAGTATTAGAGACATGTCGAGGACAAAATAAGTAAGTTTCCCGACATAGGCGAGGTGACATGTACAGGCTTATAGGTGGTTGCGTTGCATGCATAGGTTTGGTCCCTGGATAACTCACATTGGTCTCTGGGTGTGGGGTATTTTGAAGAAGTTGAATGTGGGCCACATTTGATTTGGAGTTTGAAGGAGCGGATGAGACTCCACGGGGGGAATTGGTGGAAGATTGGAAGGGAATTCATGTTGGCCACCCATAACTCACATGAGGGTGAAACATGGACGTGTACAGAGAGACGCCTCGTTCAACCCCGGGAACCATTAAGCTCTCTCGTGTTTGACTTGATGAGGAGCTCAGAGCCTTTTCGCCACCCATCCTCCTTGGCCCTACACTTCGCGACGTCTCTGCCAAACCTCGCTTTCAATTTCCTTCGCAACAACTCAATGGACGCTCCAACCCGCCTCGCCAAACATCCTCCTATCACTTAACCAAATTCTCACCAATCAATTCCATTCAAAAGAGATCGCAAAGTCAAAGTATTGAAGATCAATCATGAGGCGAATCAAGAGACCCTAGGCTTGAACAAATCAAATTCTTTAATCCCATACACTAAATAGTGAGGAAAAAGCTCATCCCTGTGCACTCCCATGGAGAAAAACCCGATTTGCCCTACAACACCAGTCTTATCAACACCAACGTTGAGTCTTGGACATTGTGGCAATGGAAGTCCAATCACGTTGGGTTCCATGGACTCCGTGAAAACCGAGCCAAATATGGAGTGAGAGAAGAAGAGAAACGCCGCCTTAAAATTACACACGAACTCGAGTCTATGGAATAATTCCCCTGTAATTAACTCTTCTTTTATGAAAGAAAGGAACACGACTCCGGGTCACATTTATTTCTACTCCCATACACACAACTATTACATCACGAGACATTATTTACATGTCTATACGTCTTTATGAGCTATATAGCTCCATGGAAAAATACATGGACAAACCCACGACTCCTCATATTACATTCAATGGCTTCAATCCTTTACATTGCCAATATTACATAGATGTCATAATTTAGTAATGCGAATGCAAGTATAAATTCCATACAAACTTTCCCATGAGTACTTTCCTTAAATGATACATTGACATCTACATACCTTTATACGTATCCTTGTATTCAATTTTGTATTAAAAGGACGCTATATGCTAATATCATATACTACATATATACTTGTATGATTTCTAATTATATCCTCTATATGAGATGATCTCATCTTGTCAAATTTAATAAAATTCTCGACTCCTTCAATTCAAATCAATTGGATGTCTTCGGAAGTTGTAATTGTATATAATTATATCAATAAATAAATCCTTATTTGATGCAATGTATATGACACGTATGTATGTACTTATATTACACATAATATATAGGTATATGGGTAATATATTGTATATATGAGGGTTTACATATATATGTATTCTCATGTGAATTGCGTTATAATTTATAATTTAGAAAATTCAAATTCATTCAAATCCAGGCGCACTTATTATTTTTCTAAAAACATTTGAATGAGAAAGCTGAGTAAGGAAGAAGGGGGAGAATTCCAAAGAAAAAACTTGAAATTGATGGTGAGATTGTGAGTTTTTTCTTATAGAAAGATCTTTATCCCTTCCATACATAATAAAATAATTAAAAAGGTCGGATTGAGTGTTTTGGAGTAACTCCAATTGGTTTGGGTGGGAATTTGAATATGTGTGTGTGTGTTGGGCTCTTGGTCTCCCTTCACCTCGGAGAAAGTGAAGACGCTGGAGGGCTCAAAGGTCTTTCTTGATCAAAGGGAAGTTGAGTTCTTGTGTTGGAAGTTGAATTCCTCATTTACATTATGTAGGAGAGAAGAGTCGCCGTTTTCTCCACGTCACATGAACAAGTAGAGGAGATGAATGAATAGCACAAAACCCATATATTTAACTGGACCAGAATGACTCTCTTTAATGAACATCTTTAATTCAACTCTTTGTTTATTCAAACCCAGCGCAAACCCACTAATTACTTTTATCCCATTAATTAAATATGATCGACTCATAAATTAATCTAACAATATACTCAGCTACGCAACATTCTTGAATATCTTGACTAAGTGAAAATAAAAACATTCAATATTTAATTGATAGAAATAATTAATTGATTTATCCAATAACATGTATTATGTGTAATAGAAATTAAGATTTTCGCATTATTTTGATATTTGGCAATTTTGAAAATATAAAGCAAGAGCTTATCATACCTATCTAGTGTAATATGTTGATGTAAAATAATGTAAAGGGGATTTAATCAATGTGCGAGTTGTTGAGCAAAATGAATTTTCACGACATTCAGGTCTCATTATGATGGAAGAAAAGAAGGAATTGTGTTTGGGTTGACGGAAAAGTCGGAGATTTCCGAAATGAAAAACACAGTATTTGTGTGTGAATGTACACATGTATCTTTTAATATGTTCCTTATAAGAGCAACTTGCAAATGTGGTTCGTGCCAAGAATAAATTTCTTATTCAATATTTCCAACTTCGATTTCCTCTCAAACGACTCAAACACTTTTCTCTTTTTTACCTTTTGACAATACATGTCGGCATGAGAGAGGGGATTTGACTTGGAAAAAACAACGGTGTGAAATCCCGAGGTCCAACTTATGAATTTTAATTCCCATTTATTCAAATCTCTCTCTCACAAAAACGAATTTATATACGCAAATATAATTCCAAGTTTGAGTCATAAATATATTTAAAACTTGTTAAATTAAGCAATAATAGCTATTATGCAGAAAATGACAATTTCACTAACAATAAGTAATCTAGAGCCTATAGCAATAAACAATAGAAATTCAAGAAAGAAAATAAATATTCCAATATATTTAACATGATGTTGTAAGATCCTAGTTTAAATTCCTTTATAACAATTAATCTCCATTGGAGTGAGTCTCGGGTTGGTGAGCCAGACGGGCCAAGGGCATTGTCTTCCAAGTGAGGGAAAGCATTTAGTGGCCATTTGGGGGGAAATCTCCTCTTTAGATTCTACGACACGAAAAAACTTGATCCGACTCCCATAGGAACTCCCAAGTTCGTGGCTAAGTCCGACTCGAGATGAGACACGCTTTCTCTCATTCACATTCAAGTACTCGACATGTATAAACCGAAACATTTACTCCGATGGAGTAAATCGACACATTTTACGTTAGTCGGATGGAGTACAAAGACAAACAACTCGGACACATTCATCCAAAGTTTTCTAAGCATCTCAAAGTCCTTTTTCACCTCCTTCCGCGACTCTCATTCAGATGTTTAAATGTTTTTGGAGGAACATCAACCCAACACTTTCGGATAATTTTTCTTACCACGCAACTATGAACCTACAAATGTATGTACTATAGGTAGGATATATATGATATATAGGTAGGGAAATTAAATACATTTAATCCTAATGTTGCTGTTATCTCAGGATACGTATGTGTTCTGTCAAAGACTTTCCCGTCTCTTCCAAGTGTTGAGAGGATGAAGAAGAAGGAAACCCTCGATGTGCGACATGACATGTACAACTAAATACTCCTTAAATAGGCATGTAGGCATGTATGGGTATAGGAGAGATGGATAGTGAATGAGTAATAGAAGGATAGCGTGATTCTCGAGAGTTTGAGAAGGATCTGAAAAGTGGGGTTTGGAACAGATCCGTTTCTTATTCCCCCCTTCACTTTACATTTTCCAATAGCTTGAATTTTTTCCGAACAGAGACGTGGAGGTCCGGTATACGAATCAATTTATATGATACATTCTATCGTTACATAAGGATAATCATATTAATTTTGTAGTTGATGCCAATGCTCAATTGTTCTCCCATATGTAGAGAGTAGAGTGGAGTTGTGGCGAGGGGAAGTTTTCATATTTCCTGGTCTTCGGTCCAAGGTGTGTGGGTTGATTGTGGTGTTTGGGGTGGTGAAAGTGGCGTGCGGGAGATAAGCCCCTTCTCCTCCCCATCCGATTAAAAATGAGGATCTTGGGAAAGGCGGTGCGAGGTGATCTCGTGTCCAACGGGACGTAATGACCCCATAAGATTCCAATTACAAAGGGTTAAGTCTAACGATACGAATTTCACTTTCATCTCGCCCGACTAAACCAAGTCTCAACTTTGGAATGAAAAGACTTCTTTTTCATATCCACATTACACCTCCTATGAACAACTACAGGGTCGTCAAAATCTTCTTTCCTCTTTTCTGAATTTCTAGAGTAAATTAATAGAATGAAATTCAGTAAGACGAGAAGAAAATATTGACAGCCCTGTACATACATATATCCCAGGCACATATATCCAATATGATATATGTATTAACAGGAATATATACACACTCTGTTTAAAAGTATATTTATACTTTAGTAACTTTTTGCAGAGTGCTTATATGGTATACATATACTATAGTATGAGTATGAGTATGTTTGTATTTAAATGGATTAACAACGAGAGGACACGAGGAGTGTTGAGCATTTTGTGTTTTCCCTATTGAACTTCGGCGTGTTTAAAATGTATTGGAGTGATTGAGAAGTGATTGGAAGAGATTTATTCCATGTATTGAAATGAGGAGAGTTTGATGGGGAAATGTTCGTGAGCTTTCCCAAAGCACATAAGCCCAACTCATCTCGGATTCAAGGGATTCTGAGTGGGAATTTGGAACGTGATCCGGAGATATCGTAATTAATCCTCTCCACCTCGACGATGTCAGGAGTAATTACTATTTAAGAGCCTCTTTTGCATAAACCCCCTTCACCACTCCAGAGCGACGTGGGAGGGAAGCTAAGCAAGGGCCATTCATTATTTAATTCCCTTCAAACACCCCCACACGACTCCAACGACTCCAACCACCCGACACAAAACTCGGACATTTATTTACTAAACTCACACACTCAAAGAAAGCATCCTCACCCACAAACCAAGAACAAAAATAAAAATAATTCTCGGACATTCAAATACTTAATGATATTTGTTAGATATTTTATTCATTTGATCAACTCTAAAATATTCTGAAGAAATTCTGCTTTCTATGCAAAATCCTCATTTAAGAATTATTAGAGAAAAATCTACAGGTCAGATTTGATCAAGGACAACTTGTAGCAAAGAAAAAAGACTCAATGAGAAACCTTTCTTCCCATTAAAAACCTGTCTTAATTGTCTAATATACTTTGAGGACTTTATAGAAATTCATATATTTATTATTAATTTCATGTAAGTAGGCGAATTTCAAAAAACATTGAATGGCTGGACATTACAGCCACCTTATTCCTAATTACATGCTGTTGAAAGTCGTAGATTACCTCAACTAGCCCGCCTCTCTGCAATGAGACCAATATACCTGGTACATGAGTTAATAAATATGTATATTGCTGAAATGGTGATATATCTGGTATGTGTATATGCATACGTAATAATACGTATGGAGGATTGCTATAGGCGAATAATGAGTGTGGAAAGTCTTGAAAGGATTGTACGAGCTGAAGGGAGTGAGTAAATGGCTGGCTTAAATACCCTGATTGCTTCCGAGCATTCGTAATTTGAGAATAATTCCCGATGACTGCCACGACGACCGGAGACTTGAAATGAGAAACCTGTGAATTTGAGTCCGCATAATTTGAATCATAATCAACTCCTTCCGTTTTCCTCACACTTATTTAATTCCACCCTTCCAACACATTTCACTTCGAAAGAGACCAGTAACAAGTTCATATAAATACAATTCATGTTCATATTATAGCACAAGTTCATGAAATTTTTTGGTTCAAAGTACTTTACTTTCACCATCTTTGGGTTCAAATATAATTCGAATTATACATAAAATATAAGGGTTTTTAGAAAATACCGCTATGAATTTTCAAAAACTGAATGTACAATGAAGTTGCATGTATTTTACTAACGTGAGTTAATTAAATGTAATTTATATCATAAATAAGATTGATGAAAGAAAAAATAAGTGAAAGGTTGATTGAAAATTACAAAACTTTATTTCATAAATTTACACTTTGTTGGGTTTATTTTAAAATAGTTGACATTTTGTTGCTCCCAAAGTAATTTTTTATAAGATTAAGTTTAATTTTATTAAATATTTTAATAATTATCAACAATATTTATAAAAATTTGTCTTTTTAGCTTTGCAAATTGAATGGTAAATAATCGCATTATTATATTTTAATAAACTACTGAATAATTGCTAGAAATTACATTTTCTCAAAAAATGTAATTTAAAATAAAGTTGAAAAAGAAATTTTTACAAATCAAATAGTCAAGTTCCCTAATTGAGGTTCTAGCTATCATTAAGACATTTATAATATTACATATACATGTGCATAATATATACTCATAATACCCTATACCTCCTTTAGACTTTATTTAACGCAACAACAACAATTAGCTTCAAATGAATCAATAAGCTATTCTCAGGTTATAATATTAATTTGACTAGTAATTGAAAAATTCTCTTTTTAATAAATATAGTAAAAGTCGTATGAAATATGTGTATTATGCTCAAATGCCAGTTATTTTCAAACAATTTTAATATACATTATAATATATTTAGAATTAATAACTAAATAGTATTTTATATACATACATAATCCTCAGGTATATATATATAAGCATAATATTCATGTAGGCATTCACATACATATGTATATGTAGTAAAATATAACATCCACTTTTAATTTAAACAAAGTGAGCTACAACTCAGTTTCGCTATTATATCTCAAATAATACAAAACCGAATGTGACTTTTGGCTCATCCTCCATATAGACAATTTAAAAGAACAACAGGTCCTTTTGTGGTGATTGCTAAAGAATTTTTTAGGAATTTAAGAAGATTTGGTTAGCAGCTAGAAAATTGACCATCGAGAAACTTTTGATTGACTTTGATGAATGAAAACCCAAAACGTTTCATTCTCCCTTTGTGACTAATTTCCATGCACCGATTTGGTATCGAAGCCAAATTAAAAGAATGTCTCTTCCCATTTGCAGCCAACTCCAAATCGGAGTCACTTTGGAACCTATAAGAATAGAATTATCATTATAAATAAGACTTTAAAAAATACAATACAAAATGGTTATTTATTAAATACCATCAATTTCTGTCCAGTAAACAGCAACTTCGTCAACAGGAATCATAAGGATCTGAGCAATGTACAATAACTCCACGTCGAAAGCCCTTTGGAGATTCAAAATTAAAACCTTGTATAATAATTGATAGTTTTTGCCATAATAATTTAGATTTTATCAAAATAATTGACAGTATTCAGAAAAAAATAACAATTCACGTTGGGTAAGCAAAGCGAACAAATGATTAATATTGTGAACTCACCATCTTTCAATGTGGAGATTCGGGAATGTGATTCTAGCTGCTGATCGAGTGAAGAGCTTAAACCCGCACTGCGTGTCTCTCACACACCGAACCGTGAAGATCCAAACCAACATATGAAATCCATACATAAGAATCGTTCGAAAAAGAGATCTTTGAGCAATTGAGTCCTGTTCCAAATGAGCTCTTGACCCGCAGATGATCCCATGAAAATTCCACTCCGGCCCTTTGAACTCGACTGCAAAGTAATAGCAGTCTAATATAAAATCTTATGGTTTTTTATCATTATTTATAATATATTTAGTTAATAAAAGTAATAATATAGGACCAACTAAGATCAAAGTATATAAATTAAATAAGAATATTAAAATTTATCAACCTTGATTGATCATTCGTTGGAAAGAAGAAAAGAGTTTGTCCAAATCAGAAAAACGCGTGGCGCCGTCAGCATCAGCGAATAAAATGAAAGAACCTCGACTGCTTAGAACGCCCTGGATTAGTAAAAATTATATTTTATTTAAATTGTTGAGTGATTTTTCAACATCTCAAAATTTTTCAAATCTTGAGTGAATTATTTTGGCTTCTATTTAAGTACAGCCGTAGTAATACTAGGATTTGTCGTGAAAATAGTAGGTTTGACCGTAGTAAAACTAATATATATGCTGCTGATTACTAACCATGCACCTTATAAAAATATTATCTTGTCTATTTATGCACCAGATTTCGATTCTTTTATAAAAAAACATAAATCAATGTGGAATGTTCAAGTTAATGGAAATAATTGGCATCAAGCTTCAAGCTTCTTGTTCATGTACTGCCTAAACTTTAAAATGCAAATTTGTAAGCAAAATCATTCTAGGCTTTGCAATTTTACAAAAATGGTTGTTATTAATTTATTTTTATAGAATCTATTATGTACACTAATATATATACATATATACCATTTTATTTTAAAAGTAAGCATTTTTAATACATTGAACATTTAGCATGAATAGAATTCGTACCTACTATAATTTTTTTTATTATTATTTGGTTAGTAATCAGTAGCATATATAGTTTTATTAAGTACGGTTCTAGTAGGTATTTTTACATCGAGGTAAGAATTCAGCAGCAGATTTAGTTTTACTAAGGTCAAACCTAGTATTTTTACGACACGACTAGAAAAAATAGCGGTATGTTTAATATTCCTACAGTAAAACCAAGTATTTTCACGACAAATCCCAGTATTACTAGGGCTGTAATTATATATTTCCCAATTAATTTAAAAGGATCGATTGTTAAAATTAAAAACAAAAAGGTTTAAAACTTTCTAGGGGCTAAACAGTGCAGTGATGGGAAGTTCAATTGAGAAATGAGGATTTCTTACTAATCTGACTGCTCCACCTTTCCCTCTATTCTTGACCAAGTTGAGCAAGCGTATTTTGTCGCTTCCAAATTTCTGAACATAAGTCATGGTGAGATTCGAGGTTCGGTCTGTACTCCCGTCGTTGACAACGATGATTTCATATGAGAAACTTTTCTCATTCCTGCACCGACGCTCGAGATATTCAAAAGCCTCGTCAAGCATGGGAACCACTGACCATTTAAGAATATTTAATTTAAACCGAGTTAACCCACAAAATACATTTAAAAGAAGAAGGTCTCTTACGTCTCAGCTCTTCATTATAAGCAGGAACAATGACAGAAAGTGTGACGGATTGCATGTCTGATAGGGAGGGAAATGGACATTTCAACCTCGTAGAAGAGTCTTCAAAGTATTTTTCCTCGTCGAAACGCACAACGGTTGAATAGGGGGTTGTTTGCAGCATCAATACGCAGCAAATCTTCAATAAAATATATAATTTGAAATATGAATTGACCATGAATAGAATATATGAATAATTAGCTTTAATTATATAAAATAATATTTAAATTAAACCTACCACAAATCCCACGGCGAGGAGGAAAAATAAAAATAGCAAGGCACAAACTCCAAGAGTCAACTCGATCATTTTCTCCGATTTGAAAAGTGAATACGTTCAATAAATACAATTAAATTAAATTAATCTAAGATATTTACTTTATCCGATCTTTAAGGTGCACAAAGTTTGCTCATCAACCAAATCGCCACAAGACCCTGTAAAAATTTTGATATTGTCAAATACAAATTATATTAAAGGAATATTGCGACAATAGCGACCAGGAGAGTTCAGCCGATTAGTGTTATTTCGTCAATTCGATAGTTCTGATCACGAATCTGAAATCAGGTGGCGTCGCTCTCATAAAATGACAGAGTTGTGAACATTTAAAGTTTAAATAGATTGAGCATAAGAATGGTTGGAAATTCAAACGAGCCTCGCTCTTTCTTTTAATTTTTAGTATTTCGAAATTTTCTCAAACCTGACCTAGCTAATATAAAAAAATCAAAAAAAGAATTTTCATTTAATGATTCGACTCAGATTCGTGATCAGCACCATCGAATTGATCAAAAATTGACAATAGCGAAATCCCGGTCGCTATTGTCGCAATTTACCATTTAAAACATCTGCCATGATTCACAACTCGATCGAGTTACATAATTAATAAATTCACTGACATTCGCAATGTAATTTTATATAATCCAATACCTATTGGTTCATGTCTGATTATGTTAATGTGATTTGATTCAAGACAAGTCACAGAATGGAAGTCATGGAACTGCAAATGTCAAATTAGAACAACCTGTGAACAATGAAGAAAAGAATATTTTGAATTTGTGAAGGATGATGAGATGAATGAAAATGAACAAGAACAGAAGAGAGAAGTCCAAGTTTTGTTTTCTGCTACTTTCTTACCAGGATTTATCTAACGGTTAAGTCAAAGTTTTAAAATGAATATAAAGTTCTGATTATTTATTATGATTAAATATTTATGATTTTATGATTAATGAAATTCATAATGTTCATCATCGATGAGGTTCGTCAGTGGTTCATCAACATACAATTTATTAAATATTATTTATTACTTAAATAAAGTTAAATCAAATTTTATTTTCTAATTTTACACAAATATCAGTCCGCCTCTTAAGTCATCCTGATACATACACTCATTAGTTATTAATTAATTAATACATACATCTCAATCCGAAATTCACGGCTTGGTAACACATTCGAATTCGAATGAAATGCTCGTTTGTACAAAATGGCCAAAAGATATTATATTGTAAAACGTTTAAATGCAATATATTCCAGATTACTTTAAAAGTCGGCAAGTGTCCTAGTAGAAACAAAAGAAAAGACAATTGTACTAAGGATTATTGAATTTAACTAAAGGTCAAAATTCAAATGATGTTCCTATTAAATTTAACTAAAGGTCAAAATTCAAATGATGTTCCTATTAAATTTAACTAAAGGTCAAAATTCAAATGATGTTCCTATTAAAATTTAGAGTCAAATATTTACACATTAAAGTTTCATATGATTTGAAGATATATATCCTTGTAACGTAACGTTAGCTCTATAATTTTAATTTAAATACTTTTCTAATTTGGGTGAAAGTTCTATGAAAGACTCATGCATTCTGTACAATTTTTAATTAATAATAGCCATCGTATTTTAAGCCATTTATGACATTAATCATTAATTTATTCTTTAAATACGATTGTAATTGAATTTTCGTTAAAACGTTATTTAAGCATTTTTCAACACGGAATAAATAAACAATATATTTCATATACCATGAATTACCATTAACTTCAACCAATTGTTCATCCTATTCAACAACATCGATACAATTTGCATTAATAGATCAACCATTGTCATAACTTCGTAAAATTTGAAAAGTGAAAATGAGAGAAAACGAGGAAATGTGGAAATTGTTGAAATGGACATGGAGTCACCACCTAGCGAAGAGATTCTTGGTAAAGACCTGAATCTCAAAATCTCCACTAAGGAACGACTTCCCTATGCTAAGAGAAGAGACTAAGGAGAAAGGTTTCAGGTTTTATACGTTTGACTTGAATCGGACCGGGAGAGGCTAGCTCATTCGGTTCCAACCACGAGACAGAGCAGACGTGCCCTAACTTGAGGTACTGCGAGAAAATCATTTCCTCTTCTCGTTGACTTTCGTTTTCTCTCCTCTGACTCCGTGTACTCCAATGGTCAGTTGACTTTTGTTTAACCTTCAACTCATTCCTTTAATTCAAATTCTCTTTTCACATTTGACTTCATTCAACATTTTTTCATTTAACTCCTTTTTCTATTTATTCCTTTTTTTAAATTTATCCCTTTTTCAATTTTCTATATTTTCATTTTACTCCTTTTTTCAAATTATTCAAATTATTTTCAAATTTTTTAAATTCATTTCTTTTTTAAATTTACTTCAATTTTCACTTTAATAATATACTTTTTTCATTTTTTGTATTCTTTTCTCTTAGACTCTTGGTTTAAAAAATTAATTGTTAATTTTTAACTAACTCTGATTAAACTCTGATTTATTCAATTAATTTTATTTTAGGATTCCAAGGATTCTGCTGATGGACTGTTCAAGAGAAAGGCCAAGCCAAACCTCGACTCATCGCTGACTGATTCCGATCCTGACCAATTGGACCTTAACAATAAAGCCTTTGCGTCGAGTTCCGATACTTCTGAAGAAGAGGCTGAAAACCCACTAGAACTTCCTCCTTCTGTTATAGGCACCAAAGACTAGTAATTATTCATTTTATTAAACATCTTTAAAAATTGAAGATTAATTTTTAATTATAAGGGGTAAAATAATAAACTATAATTTTTAGTAACTATTTTCTCTTGCTAGCTGGAACAAGGCGTTCGCAAATGAAATGAACAATTTCGATTTGGATTCTCTCGAAGGAGACGTTTGGTTTGGCAACGGTGTCCAACAAAAAATGCTCCGGTTAGTCATTAAAATATCAAAACTGTTCTTACAATGTTAAAAAATCTTTTAATTATGTTTCAAAACATTATCAGCACCATCATGAATGAGACGAGAGTTGGTCGTAATGATCCCATTGTGGACATTGGTTGCGGAAATGGAATTCTCCTTAGCCACTTCGTAAAATCAAATAATATTTACTACCTCATAATTACCCAATACATTTAAATTATAAAGGGAATGCTTTTTACAATACAAAAAATAAGAAAAATTTTTGCGAGGGATTGAGAATATTTAACTTTCAATCTTTTTCTAGGCATACCGTGGATATACAAAACTTGTGGGGGTCGATTTCAGCGAAGCAGCTGGATTCTTCTGTAACATGCGTTGGCAACTTGAGGG
Organism: Neelides sp. FZ-2019; assembly: GCA_009869795.1. Taxonomy (NCBI): domain Eukaryota; kingdom Metazoa; phylum Arthropoda; class Collembola; order Neelipleona; family Neelidae; genus Neelides; species Neelides sp. FZ-2019. Next base: position 91,998 of record VJMY01000126.1, read on the forward strand.
TCTCTCGATGATTTCGTTTAAAGTATTTGATAACCAATACTTATTTTAAGTTTCTTCAAATGATCTCTCAAGTTCTTGTCATTTTAAATTTTGCCATGAATTAATTCTACAGAACGTTGACATGCTTGAGGAAGTACCTGCTGAATGCCTCAGTGGTTACACCGTGTGCTTGGACAAAGGAACATATGACACCGTTAGCATCATGCCGGATAGAGACCAAAAGCAAGTGCGGGAGTTGTATTTGACCAACGTTCATATGATGCTCAAAGTCGATGGTTTTTTTCTCATCGCATCTTGTAATTGGACCGTTGAAGAACTCGCAACCCATTGCGAACAATGTAAATAAAACACAATAATGTTTAATGAGCTAACATTAAATATGATTATCCAAGTGACAAGCCAACATTTAGTTAAATGTGATTTAAATGAATTTCCAGGGTTCAACCTGATTCAAGTGGTGCCAACGCCTACCTTCTCATTTGGAGGACAACACGGTCGCACCGTTAGTATTCTTCTGTTTCAAAGAATTGAGCCCACTATTCCCGAAGATCGACTCAGCTTGAAGAGAGGAGAATCCGAAATGAACGACTTTCATGTGAAACCGGATATCTCTCAAGACAGAGTTGTAGAGATCGTCGATCTGACCTCCAGCTTCACTTACACCACTAAAGCCGAATCAGACCGCTCATCTTCTGACGATGATGATTTTCACATTTATATCTAAAACTTACTCACTTGTTCGCGTATATTATTTAAGTTGCAATTATGATAAGTGTAATCTTAATATGTAAAATTACAGTCAAATTGGCCAATCATTGTTTTTAAATTGTGCATGTTAATAATTGGAGGTACAAAATAGGAAATAGTTTGGTAAGATTATGTATTACAGAATCATATGATGTATTATTCAAGTAATTGCTAGCTGTTTAGCTATTCCAAAATTATGTCTACCGAAAGGTTAACTACTAATAAATGATGTTTAATCACGCATATATACAAATATATTTTTTATACGATCGAGTGACCTATAATGTTCAAATGGTGCTAACGTGTTTTACTAATTTAATTGTGTATGTAAATTGCTATTGAATATTCCCAATTAACCAGTCATAAATTGCGATACGAGTCCAATTAGATTGATAGTCAAATTTTTATGAGGTTGACGATGAAAATGATTAGGACGACTATGATTATTAGTTTTAATTCGGACAAATTGTGATAGCTATTTATACAAATTGAATGGAATGATTAATAAAAAGGATTGTTCAAATGTTCTTTACATGAATTGCATGACATGGAAGGGTTTGTGAGACAAAAAATAAGAAATAAAACTCGAGTAAATATTTAGTAATAAGTTAAATATCTTTAAGGTGAATAATAATTAATGAATTAAAACTTGTGTTGATTGACAACGTGGATGAACAGTTGAGGCGACTAATGGAGAAGTCTTGTAAGAGCTTAAATGGGGTTTTCAAGTGATTTGCATCGTGTGCATGCCGGTCCTCACACAGGAGCCATCAAGAGGGAGACTCATCTGGGAATTGGACGCCGCGTCGATCTCAGCATCTTTCGCGAACTTCAATCCCATCTGCATCCCAATGGCAAAGGCCTCCACTCGCGAGTCCACGATGTGACCTTCCTTCGTCAGACCTAAGAACAAAAGTTGAGCAATCAAACTCCCATCCCTGGCTCTTCAAGGAGATCCCATGTTCCAACTCACTTCAGCCATCCAAATCTCTCAACTACACATTAGAGCAATTAAATGATTCCTTACTTTCCAGCTTCCCGTGGATGTCCGAGACGGGGATCATGAGCAAGTCCACAAATTCCCCTTCGCTCGGTTGCGGCTTCGTGTTCATGTTCTCCAAGGAGTCTCCATTGATCTGTGAAGAATCCGAATTCTCAACTCGGCTCTCTTGACAGCCTAGTTTCTGAATTTAGCCAGAACCTGGACTCTAATGAGAATCAAAGTTTTTTTTACTTTCACAGTGGCGTAGCGAAGAATCGCGGAGGAGCAACTGGGGTCCATGGCGAGTTTTTCGCTCATATGAGTGACCTCGCCGTGCCAACCCGTTTCTTCAATCAACTCCCTCAACGCAGCGTCCACGTTCGCCTCGCCGTGTTCAACCAAACCTGTGAACCTCAAGGCTCTCATTATCTCAGTTCAATGCCCCATCCCAAGAAGTCAACCATTTACAAACCGATCCCCTATATGTAAAAATCCTCTCGACTTCCCAAGGGATTCCAATTACCTGCCGGGAACTCAATGGTGTAGGCGTTGAGGGCCGGTCGGTACTGGCGGACGAGGACGATGACATCGTAATGAAGCAAGCGGCGGTAAATGGCAATGGAGGCAACAGCATCCGTGTCGGTGCCGGGCTCTCTGGTCACGCGGGTCACGGCCTCCCAAACCCTTAAAGATCAAGGTTTGAGCCTTTGGGGTAGTTGGAAAGTGGAGTCACCTTTCTTTGCCGTCAGGGTCAAGGTACTTGATTCTGGACAGGCGGAGCCAGTCGCCCTCGTGGACGGTGTCGTCCTTGAGGAACGTGCAATGGACGTGGTAGCCGTTGGAGAAGTTTGGTCTGTTCATCTTGCTCTGCTCCGCTGAGTCTCGTTGACTCCGCCTTTTAAGAATGAGGAGAAAGAGGAAGTGGAGGAGACGAAGGTCGAGAAGACTGTGACGCCGAAGATCCTTCTGCGACGCGGCCACTTCCACAAATCTCAAACACGGGTTGGTCCAATAAACCCCTTGACAAGACGTATTTATTTCCACACACCCAGCCATCGACTCCCAATATGAGATCATATTCACATATAAGCATATATATCTCTGAGATGAGTGACTTTCCTTATGATTTTTAATCCTTTGGAAACTTGGAAATCCTTGCTGCTCTTCGTCCTCGTCATCACAAACTCACCATTTCCGTATATTGGCCTTAAACCCTATCGACCCCCCAAGTTACATTCAAATCCGATTGCATAGCTTTGCCAAAAACCTCAATCAGAACTCATTAGATCGGAAGAACACGATTAGACATTTCACAGCACATTTCACATATATATATACGTATTCATACTTACGATTAGCTCATCCTTACCACAAGTTACATAATGCATACCTAAGTATATATTGCAATAATATAATAGTCAAATATAGTAATATAGCTATACATATTCATAACTTAAAAAAGTCGATTCATAGGATTCTTTTGTATATTATTGCTCATAAATATATTTCTCAAGTCTTTGCGATAATCTTAAATGGGCATAGAGTCATATTGAAACATATTATCGAGAACTTATAAGAATTAAGTAATATAACTTGAGACATGAAAAAATATAGAATCTCTCTTGGACTCTGAATCGAATATAAATATTGATATAGTTCTTAATGATCTTCAGTCTCCACATCTTCAGTATAATTCTTCATCTAGTATGTATATTTGATACTGAACATAAGATATATATTGAGATTTGAGATATAAAAAGGATGGGTAAAAGTTCCACAGCTTAAATCATATCAACTCATATGGATTTATATGGAACCAAATACAATTCCAACATGAAGAACCTACATGCTTCTATACTTAATTACTAATATATGAGTTTATATTTGTAGATTGTCAACTAAACTGGACTTAACTGAGCTTCACTGTAAAACCCATCAATTCTCATTAGCAGCTACAGTTGAGTCAATCTGTAATGAAATACTTTTAAGACAATATTTTAACTCAAGATTTTCTTTTTTTAATAATTGAAAAGATTTTTTCATATTTAAGATCTTCCAAGTTTTCCAATTGAGCCAATTGGAGAAACACGGAAATTGTCGTCAAGCTTTAAATTTCCAGTGTAATTTTTAGTAATTTCAATTTGTCACTTGTGTATGAGTTTAAGGAGACAACCAAGGAGTTATTCAACTCTTAGGTGTAATCAGTGCGTATTAGAAAAAACTCTCAGTGCACGAAATCAAAGTTTGTGTAGGTAAATATATTGCGTTGTATTGATGAGTCTACGACCTCGTTCAAGATTTATTCTAAACAATTTAAATACACTAATTTATTAAAGTTAAAAATTTTAATTATTAATAATAAATAATATTATATGAACCATAATAGGATGTAATTTCTTATATGGTAATAGCCTCGAATACTTGACAGTGAGGTTGAGTTCACGAGCGGAACACGAGATTTATCGGATTATAATGAAAAAACGCTCATCAACATTTGTAGAGAACATCCAAGGTCATTATGTAATAGATATGAATGGAGTTCACATGAAGAATGAGTGTCTCTATATGAGACCAATTGAGACTCATACTCAATCAAAAAACTCATATTAGTTATGAGGAGATGTGGACTTAGCGGGTCAGGGGATTCGCCCCTCCAACCTCTTCGGCAACCTCAGACTTAGGTCTGAGGAATAATTATTCCTTCCTTAAAAAACCAGAATCTTCAAATGCCCGGTGGATCCAACCAATGAAACCCAAAACCAATTAATCTGTTGTGTTAAATTAGGCATTTTATTATTACTCATTTTCTCATTTTATGCTCTACATATAATCATGTATACTTATTTACATTGAAAATTTCACATTAGTATTCATTTTTGTTAATAAATTCAATCTTTACATACTGAAATATCTTATGTATTTAGTATTATTGAGAAAATCATAAAGCACATGATCACATAATAATGACTAAAAATGAAAATTTTCATTTTCAAATAAAAATATTTTTTATATTAAAATAAATAGGAAAATACGCAAGTTTTTGAAGAATTGAAAAACATTAAACGCAATTAACTATTTCGCATACTTGGGATATAAATTAAGTTGTTATTCGTTAATTATTCAAGTAGAATATTTGCTATTAAATTAATGCACAAATATTTAGTTTTTTTTTACATATTCATAGAATACTATATTATTATTCACAAATGTACAAAAAAAGAACCTTTCACAAAATGTATCAGCTTGAGAATTTACAAAATGTATGTAGGTATCAATTACCTAGACAAGTATATAAAGAAGTATATAATGACATTTGGGGCATATGGATAAATAAGCAAATATGAAAATAATAATTTTCTACTTATTAATCGTGTTCGTATGAGATTACTTTATTTAAACATAATTTAAAACTGCTAATTTATTTAGGCATGCTTAATGCTCAAGTGCCTATTTGTATACATAATTACCTTACGAAATTACTTTTTTATGGCTATTTTTTCTTAAAGTTCTCTCATTCAAAAATTCAAAACATTTATTTAAGTATGATCAATTACATATGACTCTTTTAAACACCAATATAGATAATAAGATATTTCATAAAATTCATAATGTAAAGTTTCGGGCTAATTTTTTCTTCCTTCTAAATCCCCTCCTCATTTCTGAATTAAATGTCATTGATCGTTCAACAAATAAAGCATTATCTTACATAGGTAAACAAGTAGGATATAAAAAACTAATTCAATCCTTCAAAAATAATAGTTTTCATCTCAGTTAATACAGGGACCTAAATACAAATAATATGCATTTAAGTATCATTTATATTCTCATTAGCGCCATCGTAATATTTCACGAGAACAAATTCATATTATCAACTCATCAAGTCATTCTTAATTAACTTGTAATAATTTGACACAATTCACATTATGCATAAATGTGAATCGCATCTTTTGATACTCAAAATGAAATTACTGTGACAAGAAAAGTTAAAGTATTTAAATAAAGGTATGTACTAGTATAAATGTTGGCTACAAGTTTATTGCAGAAGATGGGGGGTCGATAAATTGGCATCCGTTCGTCATCATGTAGTTGATAGGAGGACGTGGTTCATATTTGGAGCTAGAGAGGATTTGTTTGAATGATCTCAGAAAAGCGTCTTAGCGGTGAGGCCATAGGTTGAAGAAATGGAATTCGGCGGAGTCAACATGAGCGGAGTGAAGGTGTGACTGGCAGGAATGACTGGAGACTTCGAAGGAGACTCGTTGTCTCTCGGGGAAACGCTTGACCCTCCGCATTGATGAATTTTCCCAACTGAAAGAAAAACAAAGAACTTCAGTTAGTTAAATCAAACAATCATTAATTTTTACAGTAAAAAGATTATGTAATTGAATTGCCAATTAGTTAACTAGAATTTTCCTATCTACCCAAATTTAACTCCTAGCGAGAAATTAATAAACCAATTTCAAAAAATGTCTTTAAAATAGTATGTATTTGAGTTCATTGTCGGTTATTGAGTTATTTAGAGTGTATAAGGAAGGAAGTTTTGAACCCCTTTTGTGCATAGCGGAGAGAAGGAGAAATGAATAATGAAAGGTGTTTTTTCTCTCAATTTCCTCCTTGACAAAGTTGGGGTAAAGTGGAAATATGTTTGGCATGTATTGGATGAGTTCGAATGTTTGTTGCCCTTGATCCAGCCGTCTCTTGGTTCTCCCCAGAGGAGAAATCTATTATTCTTCCCCATGTCCGATCCGTGAACTCGGGCGAGTGAGCAGGGGAGAGACCCACAAAACCCGGGATCCTCACTTTCCTCTCTCTCTCACTACAAGAATTTATTGTGAATCGAGGACGAGGGCGGAGTAAATAATTCATTACTTCAGGATTATTTGCCCAAGTATACAAGATGTACAAGTGGAGCTAACTAACTAGCCATCTAAACATACACAAGACCTTTCCAACAATTATTCATTCCTTTTAGTTCCTTTAGCTACAAATGTAGTCGCATAATCTTCTGCTTTCTCTTCCCCTTTTCTCTACTAAATGCTCCTTGAGTCGATGGGAGCAATCTTGTCTATTACCTACTTTCCCATCTATAGAACAAATTTATTGCTGCCTATGTATATGGCCAATATGGCTAACATATACATCTCTAGTTTTCTTTTAGTTGGGACTAAATACATGTGTATGTACTTACATATATTTCCATATATTTCAAGTACATTTATATAATTCGTATGTGCTTATAAATGCTTTTATTAGCAAAGTGCTTATAGCATATGTATGTGGGAATGTTTGGGGAGATGGGAGAAGGGCCAAGGCTAATTGGCGCATGGGTGTAGTGAGTAATTAAAGGGTCCTGGTGTATTGTGAAGGAGGTCGAGATTGGAGGAGGCTCCCTCGTCCTTCTTGTGGCCTCCTAATTGGATGGCGGAAGTTTGAGAATCTCCGCAATTAGCTCAGAGGACCATTAGGAGACTCCTTGCAGGGAAGGGAGAGAGACACGGAGGGAGCCCAGCGTCGCTTGTGACGGTTTAATCTAGAAAATTGCGGCTCGCATTCCTTCCAATCGTTTGTTTCTATTAGCGTCAACCACGCCGCTCCGTGCCACATGATGCCCAAGGCTGAAGGCAATAAGCCAGAGGAGGGAAAAAACACACAACCAGCCCCCTGAAACAAAAATTATAGGAGCGAGCCATCCCCAGGAATTATTCTGCTCCAATCCCCCATATAGCTTATTTATGATCTCGGCGCCTAGTATAAACTAGAGAAATTCTACTTCGCCAACCAACCAACTCCCGTATGCCTCCATGGGAGACCCAAAGTCCTCCATTTGCCTCAGGACCGAATTCGGATTCCTGTAGTAAAGAGACGTCTTACCACAGAACGCACCTGAAGCTTCCCCACCTTGCTTCCCGTTGTTCTCCTTTGAGGACTTCCCGTTCAGCTCCGTCGCGGACTTCCCGGCCCCTCCGATCACACCGTTCTCGTTTGACCCGTTGTTGTTGTTATTCCCGCCGCTCCCTGACCCCGTAGAGCTGCTCGAGCTCCCATTCGAGCTCTGCTTTTGCTGAGAGAGACGTTCTTGCTTGCGAAATTTAGCTCGGCGATTTTGGAACCAAACCTGGACAAGGGAATTTAATTCAATTACTACATTTAATTATCTTTAGTTTTTTGTATTCTTTAATTAAAGGTTTGTAATGTAACTTTTTAATTCAGTGAAGACTAATTAAGGGTTTGATGGAATGGGGCATTTTAGGATGCTTTCCCTTTTTATACCGAATAATTAGGTAACATGGATGTATAAATGCTAACGGGGATCAAACGGGCCCAGATGGAACAAATGGATGAAAGTAAATTGCAAGTAGAAAGTGAAATGGCAATTGTTGAAGGGGGAATGAGAAGTTAATTAGATTTGACTCCAACTTTGATTTATTTCCGCTCATAAAACGTGAATGTGCGAAAGCATGAATTTAAAAAAAAACCAGGGTTGTTTTTCAATGCCCATTTTCTTCACTCTTCATTTGTCCCGGGTGTTGTTTTGCTCCCCTCTGTGTGTCTTTTGGCTTATCGTTAGGAGGAACGGCGGAGTTATGAGGTTCTGGTCAATGAATCTCCGATTGAGGATCCCTTATGTATCTATTTATCCTTGGGATTAGTCAAAGGGACTTCACAGCCCATTGCGTCTCCACCCTTGTTTTCACCTTATGTCCTCCCTCCATTGTTGGCCATCCACAAACTCCGAGCCACCTGCCATTGTTGACTCAGCAAATTTGGACCCTTGCGAGATCAAATATTCATTCCTCCCACGTGCTAAATCCATTAAATGAACCTTTGAATAATCATAGAAATATATGAACACTCGACCTGATATTCATCTCGCCCATTTGTCCTTGTCACTTAGCCACAGAGAACATGACACTCAAAATCCTCGTTTTTTTTATTTCACTCCCTTTTGACCAAATAATGTAAGATCTAATTGACTAAACAAAAACATTGACAGAGGACACAAGTGTATATTTCCAATATGTTAATGAATTCTTATCAATTTCTCACTTTCTCCCACTGATAATCTTGGCATTGTTAATTCTTTCCATTACTTTTTAACATCGGCGAGAGATGAATTTTAAAAATTGCAAATAGCCCCTTTGATTTCATTTACACATTTTTTCCCGATTTTACATTTCCTCGTCTCTTAGAATTTCAATAAATTTGAGTCAATATGAAGTGTCAGATACTAGAATGAATTTACTACAGCGCGGTTATTTTTAACCTTTAATCAATTTTGACATTTGACTTTTGGTGTTATTGGCGTTTGGAGGAAGTTCCTCGATTGCCAATGTGATTGATTGGTAAAGAAAGGGACGTCTGAAGGGCCAATGTCATGGAATTGGCGAGGCCAAAGGGGTTGTTTCGGGAGGCTGGCGGGGTGTTTAGTGAGACAACAGTGCCATGTGGGGATTGTTAATCACCGGAATGACTAAACTCTGATCACCCCTTTCATTGACTCGGGCGCGGCGGTCCAATGGGGAGGGGCGGAGTGAAAAACCGAGTTTTGGTCCTCCGGTCCCTTTTGTCCTCCTCTGCTGTGTGAGTTATGAGTGTCGCTTTGGTTCCCTGAGCACCTCATGACCCGTCCGACACTTCCAAAGATCTAAACGGAGATCTTCATCATCCTCCATCACCACTTCCACCAACCACATGTTCAACTCACAAACCTTAGCGACACTTTTCAATTACATTTTCATTTCCATCATCATCCTCCCATCTCTCCCCATTTGCCCATCAGGAGTCACAATGACCAAAAACCCATTCAATCCCAATTGTTTCCACTCATTGTCCATTCGATTATTTAGACATTGGAGAGATCTCCATGTCTAAGTATATGGGGATATATATCCTGAACAATGAACCATTTTACTCGTTACTCACTACCAAAGATTTATGATTAGCTTAAGTGCCATGGCTAAATAAATAAATTACATACCTATATCATACACAGATACATATACAAGTATCTAATACACATTGAACATTAGATATCAAGGTAGATACTTAGCCTATGCATGTACGAATGACCCTCTTTCCCCAAATTCAAATAAATATCATTCATAATAGGCTTATAATAGGCATAGGCTAACATTCAAGTTTCCAAATTAAAAAAGTTACGTTTGGCCTCATAGTTACATGGGATGAATTCCCAAGGTTTGGGAATCAAGTGTTGAGAATTCCAGCCGAGCCGGATTCTAATGAGGAGACTGAAATATAGTTTAATTTTCATAATGAGAGTAAAAGGGAAGGTTGGGTGAAAGTCATGAAGGGAGGAATCCCCGGTCTTTGGGGCGGAGGGAGAACTGAGTTAGACCTTGGGCTGACTGAGATCTAATTTTCTTAAGTGCTACGGAGGAGAAGTCTGGTGCGAGGTTTTGGCAGGCCCGCGTTTAATCGCTTCCTCAGATCACCCACCAGCTGAACCTTCCCCCGAAAACCATCTCCATATTTATTCCAAATCCAGTTCTCTGGGAATCCATCCTTACCAACATACAGCGTTTCTTGACTAATACATGCATTTGGGTTAGAAAGGCTCGAGCCACTTTTCACTCAATTTGCATCCGTTTGACTTATAAATGTCATTGGGAAGAGGCATTGAGCCTCCATGTTTCTCCTCCTAGTTCTTGGATTCTCATTGAACTTCCATAGGAGGAACTTGCGAGGAATCCCCACCTCTTCCTTGGTATTATTCTTCCTATGCATCAGAATGGAGACTTGCTCATTTAATTCCTCTTCCTCGATCGAACACTATTTACATTCATGCGCAAAATAGCCATATTTTAAGATTAGGGAAAATAATGTCATCAATCACTCGACTCCCTTCTTCATATTTTAAGAATGACAACTTTAAACATCCCTAGTTTTTCCCCTCAATAAAAATGTTTATTTGAACGGAGAGAAGAGGGGAATTCTCCTAAAGTCAAAGCTCCTTAGAGTTGGTTAGGTAAGTAACCTTTCTTCCACAACCACAATAAAATTTCGAGACATTATATGAGTTCATACATACATAGACATTGGTATTGTATATGAAAACTGTATAAATGTTTGCATGGTAAGGTTTTTTCAAGTCATTTCCTCATTCTAGGCTTATTCGCTATCGCTCCCAAGACTTTTGTGAATGGAAAGAACCTGTGAGATTCAAAGAGTAATTTATTATCAGATGGATGTAAATCTGAGTGGATTAGGCGTTTCATTGGAGTTGAATCCAACGAGTTGGTTCTCATTTGGGGAATTTGATTGTGGAAGTTGTCGGAATTTGATACGGGGCGGAAGGGTCCTTGAGAACGGCACGCGGACTGAAGGGTCGCCTCGTGTGAGGAAGGGAAGTTGAATTCGGGACGCCCTGGACCAACTTCATCTCCAGCACATTGAGGAAGTGTGAAAAGGGAAGGTGGGACGAAAGGCCCAGAGACGTCGCGTGTCAACTCCCGGCCATTTGATATGCTTGAGCCCAAGTGAGCGAGACAAAAGCAAATCTCTTCATCTCGCCCAAGAGAACTCAAAGGGAAAATTGGATGTCAATATGTAAAAACCATGGGAACTTTCCTTCTAATTATCCGCCAATTCACCTCGGAAATGAACAACGCGCTTGAATGCTCATCCGCCGCTCGTCCATACACATCTCTTTACATATAAAAATACTTAATGTTACCCTTGAATGGTGACGGGATCATTTTCCCTATCTGACATATGTACATTTATGTGAATGAAAAGTGCATGAAGTAGATAAATATCCAGTGCATAAATATAAGCTCACTAATATTTGGGCCAGCGGTTAACTGGGGCTTTGTAAGGAATCGTCTTATTAGTCCAACTGACCTGAACTCGAGCTTCTGTCAAGTCGATCTTCATGGCAATTTCTTCCCGCGTGTAAATATCCGGGTAGTGAGTCTCCTACAAAAGAGGCAAAGCATTATGTAAATGGCATGATTTTACTTCGTGGTGATTAGCTTAGCTTAGCTTTATACCTGAAATGCCCTTTCGAGCTCTTTGAGCTGGGCGGAGGTGAAGGTGGTGCGAATCCGTCGCTGCTTTCGCTTTTCAGTCAAAACGGAGCTCGCGTCACTTCCGTACATCTTGTAAGAGAGGCTCGCGGCTACAAACAAATGTTGAGGAAAATCTGTGAGACATTTTCTCTGTGAGGCTTCTGACCTCTCCAGCTCTACAGACAACAAAAGAGGGAGAAGACTCAATTACAAATATACTCCCACACATTCATCTACTACTCAGATCTTTAATTCAATTATTTATATAAATCCTAACTTTCTTCACATTTTATCATATTTCTCCTTAAAATTCATTCAGTATTGATAGATTCCTCATTAGACTCATTACTTACATAAGTATTTTATTATTACGTACTTATTTTCTTTGTAATTTATATTGATAGTATATTTATTTAATTTGTTTAGATTCTAAGGGTCTTGAAAGCTTAAATTTATTAATAATGTATTCAAATTGATCTATGAGATGTGTGTTAAAACGATAAAGATGTAACTTGAATTTTAATTATAAAAAACAATAAGGTGAAATCAAATAGACTGGAGGAAGAAAGTCGAAGAGTCCATAAAGATTCTACACATTAACTCAATTAATCATCACTTTATCACACATGAATAGACAGCATTAAATGCATTCAAGTTTTAAGCCAATTTACGAAGCCTTTTTTCCTTCTGACTCAATGAGAAATATACACTCAATACATTTACAGTTTTTAAATGGGAAGGAGGAAAGTTGAAGAAGGTAAATATTTTCCCAATTTCTCTTCTCCACTTCCATCCAAAACATGAGTTGAATGAAGAGTCGGAATCCATTTGAGTTGATTCGAGAGAGATCCACCGGAGAACTGACTTTGAGCCAATTACAATTAAAGCGAAAATCCTCAACCCTCCCCTTTGTCAAACAAAGTAAATGCAACAACTCAAAAGACTATATGTACAAAATACCTCTTTATTTTTATTGCTAAATACAAATTCTCTCGCTTTAACCTAAATCACATATACTGCCGAGTCGCATGGTCTGCACTAAATTACCATATAGTTAAGCCCTAAGCCCCAAGTTGTAACAGAATAGTTCCATACTATGACTGTGAGCACAACACAGGCAATATAAAGCTTACGCGTGTAAATATGCTTATCGCATGAGTAAAGCATGGATCAGAAATATGGTCTAGCTCTGAGACTCTGATACTGATACAATATCATCATATCACAGTCCTCCTCAATTACATACAGTACATACTAAATACAAATCATTCTTACTTCGTCTACATTTATAAATTAAGGTAAATAAATGTTTATAGTACAGAGTTTGAGAGAATCAATTTCTTTATTTTAATTTCCCGCCCTTGCTCTTTTCAAGATCTCATCATGATCTCATTATAAAAAATGTTATTTAGGTATATGTTTATACTGTATTCTAATAATAAGTATATCCTCCAATCTGCATCTATTTCAATATACTCATGACTTCATTTTTAGTCCTGAATGATTGAAAAGTAGACAAATGGATTCTCTTGTATATACCGAATAATAATAAAAATGAGTTGCTGAGTCTTATATTTATGTAATAGTGTGAATGCATGTGAGGATCATATAGTGATTTCAGCCCAGGTTGTTTATTAAATCAAGAAGAGAATTCCTCTGATTGTGAGTGTGCGGGTTAGTTTCTGGTAAACGCTATAGTAGCCATAAATAGTTCTAGCTGAGGATATGGAGTGGAATTGTGGAGTCGTGGGTTGAAGAAATGTTCTTTAAGGGCGGTGAAAGGGAGGAGGGTTGTTGGGAGACGACGGCCACCGGATCTTCTCGGAAGAGATGAGAAATGGAAGCACTGGGTTTTGCTGACGCGAAAATGTCTCTAAACGATCCCCAAACCTTCTGGTTCTCCTCTGCCCTATCTTCAACACGCCATTTGTCTTTTAAACCCATCCCCACCAGTCAATTTATTCTCAAATGACATTCATCAGGAATCCATTCCCACGTCGAATCTCATATAAAGTCAATGGAGAAAAAAATACTTTTACTCAACAAGATTACCTTGCTTGCAATAAAGAAAAGAAAAAGGAATTTGGACTAATTGAAAACGTGATGAATTTGACTCAATTTCTGTCTTTTCGGTTTCTCATGATATAAAGGCTCATCACAAAATCTTGGGATTTGTAACAATCGTTAATTAAAAATGATACGTTAATTAAAAGTACTAATAAATGACTTTATTTACAATATAGTTAGATGATGAGAAATTGGAATATTGTGGGGCTATGCCGATTTGGTATAGACTCCACATTTAAGTGGAGTCAAGCAAGAAGTGTATGGACTGAAAGGGGGATTTGAATGGGTGGTGATGTGAATGATGTGAGCGATGCGGAAAAATAACCAATTTTCCATCATATGATCTCGAGGAAGTGGGGGAGGAGAAAAGTGGATGTAAAGAGATAATGGAATTATCCGATGGAATTTGATATTTTCACGGGTAAAAGAACTGGATTGGGTTGAAGGGTCGGAGAGTTTGTTGGAGCGCCAAGCGAAGCTCATCGGAATCTCAACCCTTCCTGCCATCTAATAAATCCCTTCGCCCACGAATTCCTCTACCTGGGAAAGGACGAGCACAAAAGAACCGCCGAATCAATTTACTTCCCCTCGTAAAACCTCCGCAAAGAACCCAAACATCTCTTGGTTTCGCAAATTTACACTTTCGCATCTCTTGTGTGTGTCTGGGTGGTGGGAAGACACAAAATCCTGGATTTATTATTCTAATCTCAGACTGTTCACCAGGAATTACAAGAGCCAGTTTGGGATTAAAATGAGACCAGAAGAGGCGAAGTGTTGGACTCGATGGCTCTGTGGGAAGTTCTAAGGCCCAATTTTCATCACCATCTTCTTCCCCTCCAAACATCATTTACTAATGGGATTTTTATATTCACTCCACTCAAACTACTCCTCAGAATTGGGGCATTGCGAAATTTCCAAACATGACAAGATATTCTACGTCAAATATATCTACATACATACCATACAAGGTCTATGCAGAATAACGCGAAGAAAGCAAAAGCAAAAAACCATAAAAATTAGATAGCTTACTGAAACTTAAAAATTAAATAAAAAGTCTCCTAAATGAGATTGAAAGCTCTAATATAATAATATAAAGTTGATATTTATTAGCAACGATTTTTGGGCATTGTGAACGTGAAAGTGTGAAGTTAAATGGTCCTAAGTGATATCTTGAATGTGCGAAACAGTAAAAAGTTAAATGTGATCTGATGGGAGTCGTAAAAGGAGTAAATGGCCTTTGAAGAGCCTTAATAACATCCCTCGTTTCATTTCCTTCTCATCTTCATCTCCTCATTGAATTATTTTAGCTATCATAAGCATGTGAAATTCTTGATGGAGCGACTTGGAATCCAAAAACTCACCTTGTAAGTTCATAGCAGGGAAGGAGGCCGACGGGTGATGTCTTTGTTGGTCGTGTCGCATTACCCCACATTGACTTCCTCCCATTCCCGTACCCGCGTAGCCGCGTACATTACCCGGGGCATATCTATACCCTCCGACCTATTTACGATGGAAATCTGAATTATTCCTCGCATTTCCAAATTTTAAACGAAATGAAAATGTGTGTGTAAATGTTTGAAGTTTTCTTATTTCCTCTCAATCCACGAAAGGAAACAGAAATTTTTTGATAGTTGAGATGGTCTAAGTGAGTGAGTTTGAAAATTACCTGAGCACAGGCCGAGAGATCCGCGTACGAACATGCCATATTTGACAAAGCGGCGGCTCCCGCAGCGGCCGCCGCCGTTTCCATGGACCCCGTGACTCCGACGCCCAGCGACCCAGCCAATCCACATGACTGCGGATCGAAGGAACTCGCCTGGTGATGATGGTTGATGTAACTGCTGTAATCCATGGTCTTCCTCACTTGATCAAGGGAAATGTTTTATTCACTCCGACGGGCCAGGGAGATTGGAACTGTCAACAAGAACAAAGGAACGAGAAACCCTGGTTGTCTCAACTTGAGGACTTTGACGGACGCTGACGGAAACCCGAGTTTATTCAAAATGGCCCAAATCGGATTAAATGGAGGAAGGAAGCGAGGAAGGTCGGTAATTATATTTTGAGGCGAAGGAAGGATCCTTTTTTCTCTCCGCTCCCTCTTGGAAGATGATATAGAAAATCGGCTGGGAGATAAACGAATTTTGCTCTTAAAACGTTCGGCTCTAATTCAATTTTGAGCCATTTCCCCTTTATAAAGGAACCTATATGTTCCTCAACTAGGAAGGGAGGGGGCGGAGGAACTCCCGGTCCCGGGTGGAGCTTGGCCCTTCCCACGGACCAATCACTCGCCTTCCGCAGACTCACACGGGAGGACGAAGAAAATCGAACGGCCTCAACCGCCCCTCTTCATTCCTCATATTTTCAACAGGTATTGTTGGGGTCCCCCTGCGTTCCATTGGAGGAATCCAGGAATGGAAAATGAACATCATCTCCCTCCACACATTCTGAGCATCATAACATTTATGGTCATGAGCCCCTTCTTACGGAAACGGTTATTTCCCCTTTCATTAGACCACTCCGGTTCCTTAGGAACTGATTTACAAGAACTCAATCTCTTCAATGAATGAAACATTCACACAAATCCCTTCTTTCTCCTCCTCCTTTCTCTCCTGCTATCCGATCCGAAACCAAGGAGACTCACATCCTCACATTCAGACATTTGGATCCAATGATTGGATTCCAATCCCACTTTCCATTCACTCTGAGCTAAAGCTCAAGGAGTTTCCTTTACTCGTCCTAGACCAACGTGAATTTTTCTCTCATCTGTGGCATATTAAATGTCATGTGGGTATTTTGAGACCCAATGAGTCAATGAGAGAATCCCTTGGCTGTCCCGTTCCCACCCAAATGTTTCCGCCCATCTGTTTCTCCAGACGGAAGGGTGCAGAGGCGAGGGATTATAAATTCGCAGAAAGGAGGAAGACGGGAGTTTGTCGAGGGAGCTGATGAGAATTCATAGAGCAGTTAAAAAAGCATGGGAAAAGGAAGCATACGGGCTGGGGTGGGGAGTCGGTCTATCATCTTCCCCCGCTCCCGGGAAAAAGGTCATCCATCCCTCATGCTAAGTAGGATTTTATTGGTGGCCGGAGAATTCCTCATGGATTAATGTCCCCATGTGGTCCGTCGAGCACTCGACTCCGTCCAAGTCAATTCCCCTGGATTACACATGTACTTTATTTAATTCACTCTTCCCAATGGCTAAATACATAGGAAGCACATATACTAACGATTAAGTAGTTTCTATATACATTTGTAAATACGTACATGTCCATACTTATGCACATGGAAGCCGTGAACGTTGGAGTTAGCATGGGTGGATGTAGCAACGGGATTTTCCATCACCTTCCCATATGGAGATCACGAGTCTGATGAGAGTGAACTGGATCCAGTCGCGTGGCGACGATGTTGGACTCGCCCTTGCTATTCCGCCTCAGGGCGGACCTCAACACCCCGAAGAGATTTCCCTCTCCATGCCTCCAAGACTGATGTGATTACTCCGAACCTCACAGAGTCCCTGGGAGGAGGAAAAGGCAAATGGCATGATGGCGAGAAATCCTCGAGGGAAATGACATCCGCCAAGGATCCGCTGCCTCCATTGATCTTTTCGAGAAAGAAAGAAAGACCAATTTCCCCCATACAACCCCCTTTGTCTTCTCTCGCAAAACCTCGGAAGAGTCAATAACTTTCCTCCTTTCACACTCTACTTCCCGAATAGGCTCAAGAGATATTCCTCTAAATACTACACATTGACCAGACATTTCCTCACATGACCTCAATGTCAGACTCCTAATTTCCCCATTTAATGCAATATTGGTATTTAGATATTTATTAGGTAGTTAGTGTTATACAAGAATATCAATTGAACAAACATATTAACATAATTTAATTGTGAGCTAACTATCCTTTAAAGAGGACAGTAAAAGAGATTTCTTGCTAATTACCAATATCAAATATGTAAATGAAGAATTATTTAATAAAAAATTGGATTTTTTTATTTAAGTTTGAAGTTGAAATATGCTTGATCTCCATATTATTGTTTTGTGTTTCCATAAAATATTTATTCCTAATATGCCAATGATTATTTGTATGGTATGCAACAGCAAGAAGGTTCATCAAATGCAAAACGTTCTTGGCTCATCAATCCTTTAAACTTTTAAAAGTTTAAATTGAGCAACGGGGGAATTGAAGATGAAAGGGAGAGGAAAGTGAATTCCTAATATTTCCTAAACCATTAGGATTAATTCAAATCTTGGAACTCGATCAAAAAGTAATTCAATCAGAGATAACCAAAAGTCCTTTTTCCTTATGTTTTCATCATCGACAAGACAATAAAACTCGTTGGGGTCCAAACAGTCTAAAATAATATCTACACCTTGCATGAAAATATGAAATTTGACTCATTCTGATGCAATAATGACCAGTCTAGTTTATAAAAAAATATACACACAATGTAAGTTTGAATTAATTAAAAAAAATAGTGAGCTATTAAGTTAATTGGGCCATCTTAGGTTATGTGAGTCGTCTGTGTTTTGATAGTCCTGGAGAACTTGGGAATTTGTTCGTAAGTCTGAGCGAGTCATGTGTAATTAAGAGCTTAAGTAGACATTTGAAGCTTGGGTCTTGGACGCGTGTGGGAGAAGGTGAGGTGACAGTGAAGGGGAGCGACGGCGGGGACAATGACGAATCTACGCGAGACACTCGGGCGAATTAATTTTTCCGAGTGGAATGATATCATTTATTCATGACGGGGAGCACCATAACTGTGATTAAAGTTACAGGGGGCAGAAGCCATAAACCCTTGCGCACTCCTCACAACTTTCCCTTTTCCACGAGGCTCGTTTTGGGAAAAGAGCTATTTCCCCACTCGTCCCACCCCTTCGCCCAATTCTCTAATTAACTGCAAAGTGTGTCTTCATCTCTAATGCATATTTATGCCTCCACGAGGATCTCAAATCAGACCAAAACGAACATTCATGTCTCCATTCCATCTCACGCCCATTGCGACTCATTCAAAATCTCATTCATGAGCTGGAAACAACATTTCACTCACAATTTCTTAATAAATTCCAAATAGTCCAGAATAGAGATTAAAAATAGAATTCGAAAATTGTTACTGATCCATAGGAATATAATCCAAGGTGGAAAAAGCATAATTTAATATATAATATTACATGAAGATACCTTTATACTACATGAAGATACCTTTACATGAAGATACCTTTATACTACATAAAGATACCTAAATACTACATGAAGATACCTATATACTACGTGAAGATACCTATATACTACATAAAGATACCTTTACATGAAGATATCTAATGTATTATGTCCGAGCATTTTTTCAGCCATTTTTTGACATTTAAATAAAATGTAGTTTTAGAAAAAGAGGAAATTTAGAAAATGTAGTTAACTGTAGTGGAGGGAATTAAATTTGAGAAAGGAGTGTTAGACAAATAGAAAGTCCTAGTGTGTGTGGAGAAGGTGAGTTGGGTGAAGGGGATTTATTTGTCTTCTCCCGTCCGCGGCTGTGAGAGTCATCAGACTTCCCTGTGGAGCGGGTTTTTCTCCTTCGTCGCTGGCTGGGTGGAGGCAAACAAGGAAACTCCAAGACTCCCGTGTTTGCTCAACTAACGAGAAGGAAGGGGGAAATGAAGTTAGAGGACCACGTCAGTTCCTCAGACTCCTGTTGACATTCAACTACCCGTCGACTCATAAATAAAACAAAGAGTATCAATCCTCAAACATCCAACCGCAAACTTTAATCAATGCTCTTTCTTAATCCGGACTTTCAACTCTTTGGAAAAACCTCAAACTCCTAATTTTTAATCAAAGTTAAACTCAACTAAACAATGGTCTGTAAATCTCATTCTTTTAAAACAAAAATATGTAAAAAAAATAATTTTTCAATCTCGTCATCATAAGAAGCGTCAATTGTCTCATCTTCAATTAATGCACATTCCTTTATTCGAATTCATGAATTGATGTGAAAAATGATATCTATATATTTCGAAATCTAAATATACGTGATCAATCGTTTTGATCAATTAGAGAAGATTTTTATTCAAAAAAGTTTGAATTTTTTACACATGAACATAACAATGAAAAATTATCAAATGCACTATTTGCATTCCTCACAATTCCCTTTTTTCATAGATCAAAATATGACATATAACTAAGGGCGAAGGAATTGTGCATTTTCTTACCCTGAAATAATGCGAAAATTATAGTCAAATATTGCATATAGAATGTAGTTATACCAAGTTCTATATAGGCGAGAACTCTATATTAATTTTTTAACTATTCTTACCATTTATACAAATGATAATTTAACAAATTTTCAAAAAATTCTATCTGTAATTTTTTTTAAAGATTTTTGAATTTTAAAATCAAAGTTTTTTTTATATTACCTACTTTTCAAATATTTACCTTTATTGGAAGAGGGCAAACTACTTAAATTGACTATCTAAATAAAAAACACTACCCAATTAACGCATGACGATTTGAATTTGTAAATATTATATTAATGTTATTCATTTATTGAATTTCTCACATAATATCGCATTTAATATTAAAGAATTTCATACAAATCAAATATAATTTTAAATTATTTTCAAATGTATTTTGTATTTATATAAGTACATAGAGTAATTGATTAATTAGAAGATTTTGTTTAAAAGAAACTTAAATAATTGAACATTTATATCTGTTCCAATCTATTGTGTAGTATAAAATATACCGTTTAGAAAGTTTATGATGCTTTAATTTAATTCTTACTATTGAAATAAAATTTATTTTAAGGTCAGGAGTAATAAAATACATTAAAACATAAGAAAATCTTCCAAAAATATTAAAATAATGCACTAAATGCGGGATTATGCGGAGATCTCAAATAATGCTTTTTAATGCAATTTATGCAGAGCATATACAGCTTAATCGACTTAAAATTTAGCGATTTGTATATATCCTAAATATTGACATGCATTATAATGCGGAAAATGATAAATAATTTAGATACATGACACAATTAATGATTATGTTTATAACTTACTTTAAAATAATTTAAAATCTTTATACAAAGAAATAACAAATTATACCAATTAACAATTGCAGAAGAACTCATGTACATATTTCTCTAATGAACACAATCACAAATAAATAAAGCTTTTGATGAAATCTCATTTTACTATAATTACTACAAATGAGAAAAATTGAAGCGAACCGAAAGATAATAAGCCTAAAAGCATTTTCTTTATATGCTAAGTGGAATAAAAATAATAGAATAATAAGTCAGTAAATAATAGTAATAGAATAACTTATATAGGTAGGCCAATCAACCTCACTTACACTTTACTAGCAATCATTGAAACGAAACTTTGAAATGTTAGTGAAAGGACAAAGCAAAGGATCGCGAAAATTGTGAAAGTACCCCAAGACCATCTGTGTCTTTGTGTCCGAATCAAAGGGTTTCTCAAACTATTGAATCCCCCTTTTCTATCCGAGCTGAACCAAAGGGGGCTCTGAACACAAATTTGAACAGGGAAGGAGGAAGCCGGGGCTCTTAAGGGTCTCAAAGAAAAACTCTTTTTCTTTTCTATTATGTTTGGATATTATTACATGGGTCTAGTTCTCTCATCTACTTATACAGCTAACCTTATAAATCTAAAAAAAATTTAATAGGTTTAATCTCATTTTTTAAAACCGAATTCTTATGGAAGCATCGATGCCTATATTGTTAAATTTGTCATATCACAAAACTAGAATTTGATTTCTGGGTTTTACTTTACCTTCTTTAAAGCATTAACATTACTAAAGTATATTTACATTTCTTAAATGTATGTATCTAGGGAATTGATGGGAAGACTTCCTTATATTCAATTTGTAACTCCGCCATGACATTTGAATGAATTGCAGGAGAATTTATTTAGATGACAAAAAGGGAATTTGGTTGGTTGGAAGTGTGTTGGATTTGGGACGTCTGAGGAGAAGAAAGGGAAGGTTTGGGGACGCGTGGCTTTCCGCCCTAGGAGTCATTTGGCTCGAGCCACTGAGATTCCTCGTCTCCTTTTCCCTTGTGACTATTACCTTCTATTACCTATATAGTTATTATCTATGGTTATTCCTTAGGCTGGACATAGTTCTTTCTTAGGCCTACTTATAAATGCTAAGCAAGGAGGGGCACATGGGTTCGCACAATGCGGAGTGAGAAGGTCGGGGAGTTTGGAGTGAATTTCCAATTTGAATCACAGTCACCGTGAATCAGAGGGCGATCAAGGTCTCGTCGTATGAAAGAAGCCAGGTGTGGATCTCAAAAGGTCCCAGAGGAGAAAAAGATCCTATTGAGAAGGACGAAGGTTTTCTTGAGGAAATGCCCTTCTTTTGTGATGTAAGTAAAAAGAGTTTGAATGTCTGGGTCGGTCAGAACATGGACAGTGCGGTGCGTGGAGGGCAGCTGTCGTCTCCCCACCTCGTTTCTCCACTTGATCTGAGCCGATGGTCGTCCAGAGGGGTTTAAAGGGCCGAAAAGCCCTCAAGGAACCTCGTCTGGTTCTTTACAACCTTCTCCACTATTACTCCACTCGTAGTCTCCTCGAGGGAGAGACATTGACCTTCTCCGTGTACACACAAACCTGCTAATCTCTTACTACTATCAGTCCCAGTCCTTCCTCTTGCACCTCTTCTGGAGGGGAATCCTCCTTCCATAGCCCATCTGGTGCCGTGTGCGCGTCTCGAGATCTTCACACACCTTCCTGGACATACTCTCTATTTATTTAGGAAGATTCTTGACCTCGTCACTTGCAAGATGCTATTGATCAGTCCGGTCACTCAACTAGTTTGCGCAATATTTTTAATCGTTGCCCATACCTGGTCATTCAACTGGACATTTGGGCTTCGACGCCTTCCTTCTGCTCCAGCGGCCACCAAGTTTAAAAAATCCTTAATTTCATCCAGGAAACTAGACAAATGATGAATTCAAGGCGAAGATAATAAAAAAATATTAACTATCACTATATTACACAACATTTAATATTTCTTCAATGAACATACTCTAATTTTTGAACCGAAAAGGATTTAGCGAATGGCTTTTTTCTAAAATGTCGTTTGTGTGAATGTTTTATTATAGTAACCTATATGATTACACCATGTAAGAATTATGAATATATATTATTATAAAATTTAATGAAATTTCCCAAGCACATATATAGATCCAATATTGTTCTAAGTATAAGGAATTTGTTTATGAAGTAACAAATTGTAATAATCCTAAGTTAAATGCAATTATACCATCGCTTATGGAATTTCCAAGTTTTTCTCTAAAGAACATCTTGCAAACGCCCAAGTGAGAGGTCAATGTCTAAATGCCAAAAGCCATTGGCCTTTTTGAAAAATAACAAATAAAAAGCACACGAGCACTTGGTCATCTGTAATGTCATGTTCACATTTGCATAATATACGCACAAGCTAATCTTTTTTTTTATTTACCAAATCGTCTCATCTTATGTTCATGACTCGTATGGCAAATTGAGGAATTCCCTTCTGTTTTCAGCCCTTTTTGGCACGGGTTAATTGAAGGGGTTCTTGTGTTTAATGGCAATCATTTGAATCCTTCACTTCCTCTCGACTCGATCAACTCAAGAACATGTTGGTTTGTATTGTGGAGAAGGCAAGTCTGACAGGTGCTCAGTCTTTAATGTGCTATCTGCATGCTTATTTTGATTATTGGAAGCTTGAAAGAAAATTGAATTGGATTATGTTTCTCTGTTTGAATCATCTTTAACATAGAACCGATAAGATTGTTGACTTGGGCTACATTGTTAACCAAATTTACTTTTGTCAACATGAGAAAGTCTCGTGATAGAAATCTTCATTCAAATGGTGTGAGTGTGTGAGTAGAGGGCTTTAAATTAACTATTTATTTAAATTCACTCTAATAAAGTGATGAAAAGATACGGTAATGTGAGTTTCCCAATTTCTTACACATTTCCACCACCATGCATTGACTTACAACCTTAATGTCAATAGTTCAATACGTCAATATTAATTGTAAGTAGACGAAATGTCAAAAATTGATTATTTATACTTTTATGAATATTTGAGAATATTCATAACAAAGGCAGAAAGGTCATTTTCATTTGCATTTAAACGGAATGTTTGTCAACTGGAATATTTAAAGTCAATTCATATTTGTTGTTCCCATGGAATTTACTTTACTTCAATTAGTCCTAAATGTTTAAAAGTGTCAACCAAGAAATTATTTAGCCAAGACGATTTGATCAATATTAAGATCATTGTCCTTTGTGATCTTTTGGATCCGACGCCTCCGTCGACGACGACCAGTCTTGTAAGTGAGGACGAGTGTTGGTTGTTGTAATTGATATTAGAGTGGTCTTTGGGTGGGGTGGAGGGGGTGAAGGGTCGAGCGTGGGTCTCCCTCATCTAAATGGGCTGACGGTCCTCAACGTCCCAAAGGGCTAACGTGTCGGAGGGAGCGAAACACCTGGCCGGCATGAAACGAGGGTTCTACAGCATTTCCCTCCAAGGCCTCCTCACCCCTCTGCCCCATTCAAGGGACTCGGAATGGAAGGAGAACGTTGTTGAGGATAATCCACTCGGCTTCCTCTCACAATACACCGGCAGCTGATTCCGGGAAGAAAAAATCCGTGTAAAAAAAGAGGGGCCGGGATAAGTGGCAGGGAGCCCCTGAGCAGATCCGACGTTGGCCCACATTTACCTCCAGTCGCGTGCCACCGTTGGGCCGAGCAGCTCCTTCCCTTCTCTCTCCGTCTTTGGATCCGAACTGGACATGGTGGCTCGTTCCTAACGACTTATCCCACTCACGACCATGCAGCCCACCTTGTGCCTCACCGAGACCCGCGAGGAAACCCCAAGTGACCTCCCCTGTTGTCAACCCAAAGTCCCCATCCTGGCCGACCTCCTTTGCTCTGAACCGCCGGACGAGGAGCTGATGCGGAGTGTTCGTGGAAACCAAGACTTGGAGGATCACGCCGTCCAGTCATACTTTGACCCCGTTCTGCTCCATCATCCCCAAGTCATGACCAGACTCAGGTTTCTAGAAAAGCGGGACGACAAGCCACGCGACTACTTCACCCCGCTTAACTCCAAAGACGAGATTCTGCCGTACATGAGAAAAGTTGTAGCTTCCTGGATGCTCGAGGTAAATAAACATTTAAAAAAAATTTATATTCGTAGTTAATTCGTAGAAAAACTCCCTTGATTAATCTAAACTTATTAAACAAACTAGTGATAAAACTATAAGGTAAGTGCTTAATTTAAAGTTATTTAATTTCTTTTTGTCTAGGTTTGCGAAGAGCAAAGGTGCGAGGAAGCCGTGTTTCCCTTGTCAGTGGCTATTCTTGACCGGTTTCTCGGTTGCACTTGTATCAAGAAGGAGCAATTGCAGCTCGTGGCCTGCGTCTGCCTCTTGTTGGCCTCTAAAACTCGACAGTGCAGTCATTTTTCGCTGGAGCTTCTGTCCTGGTATACGGACAACAGCGTGTCAAGTCAGTCCATGCGGGTGAGTGGATTCCTCATTAAGACTACAATTACCTCACGAAGGAGAAACAAATGGGTCCTTAATGATTCGGAGGATGTGAGGGGCCAAGAACATGTTTGTGCATAGAGTTTTTCCTTTGGCATGCGTCAGCGATCAGAGAGCGGAAGGAGGTTCATCCAAACTGAAAGTCAATTTCCTTTCTCGGCCACTCGGTGGAAACTCAGGTGGACTCATTAAACTCCCAGACATCCAATTTTTAATAACCAACGAGGCCAATAAGACACCTTTCCCGGCTCTCTCCACACAATTCTTTCCAATGGGCCAAAAACTAACAATAAGTTAACCAATATGTAGAATCCTATTCTTATCAACGATAACAGTGTTCGGTTTCCTCCAAAAAGGAAAACACTTTCCACTTTGCATACAAACAAATGCACTCCCTCACCTACATTTCTCAACCCATTGTACTTGACCTTTTGTCAATTGTCAACATTACACAATTATCCTTTGCCTCTCTCTCACCCAGCTTTCTCTCATTCCTTCCCAGACACTTTATACATAGTACATATATAGTCATAAGTAGTACATAATGTATGGCATAACAAACAAATGCAAATAATGATAATTAAATGGTAGGTATAAGCACATTTAAGTAAGTTAAACAAATTTTATATAATGACATTTGCGGTCATTTAGTAATCGAATAAACACAGTGAACAATGAGCAATTTGAAGAGAGTAAAGT
Source organism: Neelides sp. FZ-2019 (assembly GCA_009869795.1). Classification (NCBI taxonomy): domain Eukaryota; kingdom Metazoa; phylum Arthropoda; class Collembola; order Neelipleona; family Neelidae; genus Neelides; species Neelides sp. FZ-2019. The sequence goes on from VJMY01000126.1 coordinate 118,081, forward strand.
AATTGGATGAAGAAGGATGAAGGAATTGAGAGGTGGGTGTGCCAGGCTGGTCCGTCGGAAGTCCACAATTAACTTGTGTTCCTCCCAAGTTCATTATTTTCCAAGCTATATAGACCATATGTACTTAGCTATGATAAGTACTTATGCCTATATGGTACGTACATAGATAAGAAGTGGGAGACCACACGACTGGAAGCCAGCCCATATCATTCTCAATTCACCGACTCTTCGTCCACGCGTCCCGATCCTTACCAGAACCCGCAATTGAAATTAAGGAGTAATAATTCTTCGCCAATCCTCCATCAATGACTTTCATTAGTTTGTCTTTGCTACTAAATAAGGAAATATCCAAGGAATATCAATGGTTCCCCTTGCATATTCTAACAACATGGATTTCCATACATTAATGTTCTAATATCTAGGAATGGTTGACCGGATGTCGTGAAGGGCTTGGGGTATCTCGACTGCTATCTCTCCACATCTGCCATTAGGGCAAGCATGATGATTACCATGCCTTTTCATATTCATATATTCCTCATAGAAGATTCAAACGGATTGAATATAAGCGTCCCTTCATCGTTAACTCCTAAATACATAGCAATTTCCTTAGCTATGAAATGCATATAAAAACCAAATGAATGAACTTGTAAATGCCCAATGGATTTCAATGTCTGAATGAATGCATTTGTAGTAGCAGTTGTAAGTAGTTGTGGCAATGGCCATCATATTATGATTATGATTTTCATAATAATATATATGGCATTAAATGGCATAGTACTCAAAGAACTCATAATACATAAATACACATTATAAGTACGAATTTAATACTCGTATATAATATGTATATATTACATCCACTACCTACGTAGATTCTTCTGCATTAAGTCTTTTAGGTTTTTCTTGGTAGTTCGTATGAGGATGTGTATTTCTCATTCATTCGTTTGTTCTATTCCTACGTGAAGGTTCTTTCATAGCTTTCCATATCTCCTTCTGCATCAATCACGAAATGGATTCTCTTTGTCTTCTCAGACCTATAATTTCATATATGTGGAATTGAGGCGATGTAGATAAAACCCACCAGGCCTCCTTTCTCCAAATTCTAATACTTCTTTCATCGAGTGAATACACTGTGAATGATTCAAAAGAATGAATGGAGAGCAAGTGCAAATTCTCGTTTTCAACTCCTCTAATAAGTAATTTCATTTCTTATTAAATTCCATTTATTATTCTTAACTTTAATGGGCGAATTCAACTTACTTTTAGTGATTACTAATTAATTGATGAACGATTGATTGGGTTAGATTAATTAGAATTGATTGGTTTGATTATTGAGTAGGTGAAATTAATGATTAAATTGATAGTGAGTTCACTCAAAGAGGATATGCTTATATGGATAATTTTTGACCTATTTGAATTCAAATTGATTGTAATGGAAGATTAATGACTATATGTATTAATGGTTAATAGTAGAGCAATAGAGCAGTATATGAATATGAAGGAGCGAAGTCTAAAAAGGGCGTGAGAATTTGTGTATTGAGAATTGAGATCTGCCAGGGATGATAATTTCGGAGTCGGGGGAAGACGTGCGGGACAAAGAACCAGGTTATTAGATATGGAGCGAAGATGACGGGTGTTCGAGTTTGTGAGTCTGGGAAACCAGGTAGTCCATCCATCCTCAGAATAGCATAATAGAAAAAAGGAACCCCGACCCTCCTTTGACTACTCGGACCATTCCGGGGATATTTTTCCATTTGGGTTCCTCGAACCTTTTCCTCTTTGTCCAAGCCCTGGGAATCTCGAAGGGTCGAAAGCGAAAATCTAGAGCAAACCAACCTCGACTTCTCTCCCTTTCAGCCCCAAGAAGTTGATGATCAAGTCCATTCTCGCCTATTCCCGATGCGGTCGACGAGGGCATTGAGAACAGTTCATTGAAGTTCCACGGTGGTCAGCCAACGGAGTCATGGGAACCTTCGTTCTTTCCCTCGTCAATAGCCTCTCATTAGCATTTACATCCTCCAAGGACATGAGAGCCAATTGGATTCAACTGTCATCTGGAATGTGACGTAGTGACGTGATATGGATATTCTTATACATCAGGTCCTCGTGGATGGAATTTACGAGCTCAAATTAGGAGGAGACATACGGGACTTTTCTGCCCATAGATTGACCATCCAATTGCCTCAAATTCATTGGGTTGAATGTCGAGGGAAGTTTTAATTGATGAGGAAGTCGAAAATGCGCCGCATTGTCCAAAAGAATAGAAACAAATACAATTATTATGTATATTATACGTAGTAGGCATGGGAGATCAATCCCAGTATTGTTAGCTGACTGAACGAGTTTAGCTGAACCTGACTGACGCGAGTGTGTTTATGAAGTATAAAGTGTTATTATAAGAAATTATGAGCCATTGGGGCTAAATTTCAGTTTACCAGCACACTTTCCTGAGTATAGAGTATAATAGGATTTTACATGTAAAACCAAATCCAAACCTAACCTAGCGGAATAGAGTAGAACTAGTAATACATGGAAATCCTATACTGAAAATTTTCTAAGTCCTCGTGCTGGTAAACTGAAATTGAGCCGCCATTGGAGTGTATTTCTCCGACGGAGTGCTGTGTGTTCCATTAAAGATCGACTGATTAGAGCCAAGGGAGTCTGTCGGATTGTCTGGAGAATCCTCCATGTGGAGAACCTCTGGATGTGCGAGGGTGAACGAAGGGGTTGGTCGGACCAGCCGACTTGACTTCAACCACCTTCACTTCCACATGTTGATTCGGGAGGAAATCAAGCTAATTAGGAGGCACACCTGGTTTCCTCTTTCATGTTCGCCCTCTCTTATGACATTTATCTTCAAAGGAAGTGCATCATCTTGGCAGGAAGTGGAATCTTCCATATGCACTATTTACTAAACTTAACTCCATGTTCTGGAATACGCTGTAATAGTAACCCACCTACTATATATGTATGGTATAGCAATGTAAATACATATATGTTCATATCATCCTGGCTCATCTTTTTGCTCTATGAGTTCCCCATGCAAGACTCAATGAAGAAATCTGAATGAATGGGATATTAAAATATATTATTTCAGCCATGCAGATATGAATATTTTATATGGAGACTTGTGGCTCCTCACAGCTGTTCCATACAAGTTTGCTTGAAACAGAAAGTGGATATGATCAAATATAATATTTAATGATATTCTCATATGGGATTGCTCCATGAGGTTATTTGAAAGCGAGGGGAAATGGTCTTGGAAGTTTTGGCCAGCCATCCATGAATGCGTGACATTTCACCCAAGCAAACCCCGAAGAGGAACCGAATGTCTTGTTGGCCATTGTGGTCGGTGGAGGATGACGGAGAGAATCCTCCTTGTTCTTGTCATTTCCTCCGGGGCATCATCCGGTGGGTTGCCACGACTTCCCTCCTCTCACACCTCCGCCATCCTAATGAAGGCATAGATAATGACGATCCTTTTGTTGACAGTCCTGGGAACTCATGATCCTCTCGCAACTCAACTGGGATGTCAACCTCATCACGCCGACGGACTTTGTGGACTTTCTTCTCGTCCGGTGCCCTGGACAGCCCGAGGTTCCTTTGAAGAACTTCCAGCTTCTCCGACGACACGCCATCACCTTCATTGCCCTCTGTGCCACAGGTAAAGCCCATTTGGACACTAATTAACCTATAATAATATACATCTACTATTTACAACCAACATAGCATGTCTCCCTCATATCTATAATTCATGAAAATGTACATATAATACTCGAATGCAACTCCGTTCAAAATCCAACGGTAATAAAAAGCCCAGTTTACCCCCAAAATACTCTGAATCCTTTCTTCCCCCAATAGCCCATAAACTTTAAGATAGTCTTGGACGTGCAAGGAGCGTTTGTTTCCCCTATTGACAATGAGTGGAGTAAAGTGAAGAAGGGTCTCCCTTGCTGTTCCGCTCAAGGAGAAAATGAGTTGATAAGGAGTTGAATTGACGGTTGGAGCTCCAGGGACTCAAGTGATAGTGAAGTGGAGGATAATAGAGGAGAGTCGTAAAAAGGCCCTCCCTCCATGCCCATAATACAAGATTGTCATTTACGACGAGGCACACTTCTCCTCAGGAGCCACGAGGAAGGAAACTCCATCTTGTAATTGGGGAACCTCGGTGAATTATGAATTACGTTTACCCTCTCATCAGATCCACTAGGATTTGATTGATGCTGGGAAAAGATCCAGCATTTCATCATCGCATCTCCAAGACACCAAGATTATACCCTCTCTCTCACTATCCCGTGAAAAATAATGAGAAGTTGACGTGGAGATTCTGAGACCCAAACACATTATTTATTATATATTCCTCACACATTAAAGTATGTGCATTACAGGGTCCCAAATTAGTAACAATAAGGGGTATACAGCCCAAACTACAAATGTCACAATAATTTGCTAGAAACCATTCGAAAGAGCATCAAAAGTTACATTAAAAACATGTTTCATTTAAAAATATTTTTATTTAAATATTTTAGGAGGGTAGTTCGAAAAAATTCATTTTTAAGTTCAAACTCGGATATAAAATTGTTCAAAAGTTGAATTATTTAATAATGTTTATTTTATAATATAACTTTAATTGAGTCTTTTAAACAACAGTAAAGAGAATCTCTGATCGAATAAGAGCATTTTGTCTGGAGAGCTGCAAAAGCAAAAGGAGAAAGGTTCCTGCCATAAAGCTGCTCTTTGAAACCAACAAAGCAACAATTACAATATTTCATCTTTTTATGATTTTTCATTTTTTAAAATAATAAACTATTTTTAATGAAACTTATGTTTTTTATGTAACTTTGATGCTCTCTAGAATGGCGTATAGCACATTATTGTGACATTTGTAGTTTTGGCTGTAGACCCCCTTATCGTTACTAATTTGGGACCCTGTACCTCTATATCTTTAAATCTTTATGCACACATATACATTCTACATACTTGTCATGCACTATGTATTACGTTAAGCATTTGATCCATTTCCCTTTCCAAGTTAAAAACCATTCACATTGAAGACTCCAACCTAGGTATACACATATTTACATAGGAGGAGTCTATAAATTGAGGGGCAAAGGCTTGAAGATCTGAGAATGAAATGAGAATTGTAAATATATCCTCCGGCATCTCTCAATCAAGGCAGATCTGAAAGGTCAATAATGGTCTTGAAGGTCCCCAGGATCGTCGCGTTCCCCTCCAAGCCAGCTGAGCCTTTGAATGCGGATGAGCCTTGGTTGGTTATTATATAACAAATTTGGGATGTGGAGGAAAACTTGGCTCGCTTCCTCTTTCAATCAAAGCGGGGCGACGCAATGAGGAAGGTTAGGCCCATTGAATCCTCATCCTTTGTCCAGGATTTCTCATTCTCCTCGCCTTCTCAGACTCCAAGGCTCCTTTGGGGGTTAGAAAAGGGATGTTAAAGGGCCCACGCACGTGGTCCATTCCACTCCTACGCCAACTTCCTCTTCAATTCATCCGAAGGTCTTGAGGAACTTCGTGGTCCTACAACTCACTACCTTCACATTCCCTTTCTTTGAGAATTTAAAGGGACGCTAGTCTCCCATCTCTCCATCAATTTCTCACAATCGGATGTCTAAAGGAACAGACCCAATACTTACATATGTATGTATATATTTTTCTCATCTCCAACTTAGGTGTGTAGATATATAGTATAGTTTGTACTAGTGTGTACCTCTGGATCTTCGTTCCAGAATAAGTCGATGGAAATGATATTCATTCATAGGAACATGTACATGTGGTCTAATGGGAATCAACCTAATGTTCTTTTTAATGTTAGATTAAACCTTGTACAAGATGTAGAAGGGAGGATAGCGAGACTGAACCCGAGTTTATGAAAGCAAGGGAAGAACAAGGAGAGGAAATTACCAATTCACTCCGAGCCTTCCTCGTCTTTCTCATGTAAATGAACGCAAAGGGGGATTCTTTTGTCTCTCGCCCCGATCTCCAGCTCAAAGGAATCATTTGTTTTACAACTAATGGGAGTTTCTCATTGACCCCTCCAGTTTTTCGCATCCTTTTCTCAACCAGACCTTTAAGTAGAAAGGGATGTTCAGGTCTCCAACTGACCGCTGAGTCTCTCAGCTACCAACAACCACTTGTGCATAATGCAAAGGAATGGGAGGTTGAAGAATCGTATGAAATAAGCATTAAGTTCAAAACGTATTACATATGGATACATAGAGGGAAAATATCATTTTCAACTTCACTCGCGTGTAATGGGATCATTAGAAGAAGGGTTTGTCAAAATGAGGGGAGAATCCTTTATGGACGAATGTAAATGGAAAATGTGAATCCCCAACTTGAGACCTTTATTCAAATGTATATGGGATTTTGAATATGGAGATCATAATGATTAAGACAACCCGGAGCCTCTGTTTAGATTCCTTTATCTCTCAATATGTAGAGATTTGGTTTGGGAGATTGAGTCCTCAGTTTTCAAACATCATGCATTAGAATAATGGATTATAGGAGGGAAAGTTTTAGAAGCATTTTTTCTTTGGAGATTATTCATACTTATAGTTATTCAGGATGATGGTGATGATGATTTTCATTATGGAAAGATTTTTATCTTTGAGTGAAGAGAATGGAAAGAACCAAAGTACCAAGAAAGGACCTTTCACTATCCCTTCTTGTCTTACTTATAACATCAATATTGAGTTTATTAGTAATTATCCATAGATAGATTTAAAGTTTTTTATTACCAGATAGATGAATATATTATTATGAGTATATTATTAAAAATTAAGATATATAAATAGAGATTCATATTTATATTTAATATCGAGGAATGATATTCTATTCAATGTTTTTATATTCATATTTCCCTGGTTTTTTATGTCAATGGAAAAGTCTCACGCGAATGTGTGTTAGTGTGCTAAGGTACGTAGTGGTTATTGGAAATTGGTTTTTTCTCCATTGCATCCTTTTTTGAATCACTTTGAGATTTCATGAGACTTTGAATGAGAAATGGAAAGTGGGAAAACTTGATAAAAACTTTGAACAATTTGGCCCTTTTAGTTTGGACAATTTGGCCCTTGACTTCACAAATTTCACAGATGAGAATTTGAGGAAAAAGTTCAAGAGATCCAATGAGAGATTTGATGAGGAAAAAAGGAGCATTTTGAGCGAGGAATCCTAACTTGAGCTATCTTGAGTGATCATAAAATATCCACTCAATGGATTTGGTAATTTCCAATGAGATACGAAGGGTCTATTGAGAATTGTACAGACAGGACAGTTTTCCTGGGTTTTCCTTTAAAAAAGGGCAATGGAGATGAGAGCGTCGCTCATTGAAAATCTCATTGAATGGGAAGACCTCACAAGCTTCCGACTTTCCCATAGGAAACCTCCTATGTGTGATTGTCCCTCGAGTGATGTGGAGCTGAGAACTCCTTTTTCTTCCTCGTGTCTCCTCCATGGGCTCGTCGATCCTCGTGGCGGCGACTTGATCATCCGAGCCCAAATTGTGTTGGACGATTAACCTAATCGTCCCTCGACCACTTTTACACACAGAGAATCCCTGAGAAAGGGATGAAAAAACTCGCGCATTCCTCGCTCAGGAACAAAATTGAATATGGGCTAATCGAATCAATAAGGACCAGAGAGGACAAATAATGAGGGCTCTTAAGCAGAAAAAACGCCCAGGTATATTCAATACATCTCCATGTCATGAGCTACTTGAACGAAAATCATTTGAGATATAAAAAATGTTTACTATCTTAGCTATATATAGGTATTTAAAATATTGTGGTGACAAGTATAGAGGTATTACTGGAATGACGTGTTTGTCATTTGAGTGGGCTTTTGGGTGCTGGGATATTTTTTGCAGTTTATTCCCTTGGGAGTGACCCTTGAGGGCCCGAAGGCCGATGGTTCCTCCGGGTCCTTCCTAGTCAATCAAGAGTCGGGAAAGAGTGTTCCATCAAGCATTCCATCCTTGCCCCTTTTGTAAGGTCCAAATTAAGAGAGGTTGAATGGACGCGATGGGATGTGTGAATTTGGGAAGATTGGGTAGCAAAAAGAGTAAATGTGGTTCTCCCACCCTTCCAGCTCGGATCTTTGAAGGCGAACGAGGAAGGTTCGGTGGATGAGAATTGTTGTATTTGGGTATAAAGAAGAGGTCAGGTTGTCCTCTTGCCCTACCTTAATCACCTTTCTCACACAACTTCCAATCCGCTCGGGAAAAAATTCTTGGAACACGCAAGAGGAAATTCTTCATTATTTAATGGAATCCATAGACGATATCATAATTCGCCCATTATTACACTTCTTTTTGCTGTACATGAAATCATTGTTACTATTCAACATTTTAATTCCCTATAATTACTATAGTATATATCTCCAACGGAAGTTCATATATGTATCTACAATAAAGATGATTTATATAGTAAATTAAAATCCACATTATAAACACATATTACATTTTCTGCCACTCTCTTAAATTCTTTTATCAACATTTTTCCATTGACTAAAGAAGTCAAGAGAGTTTTATAAAAATTCATCTTCAAGATCATGATCATGAGGAAGTATGCAGGGGAAACCAAAAAGCCCTAATTTGAAACAGATGACTCATTTTCCAAATGACATAAATGATACGGGAATATGAAAGAATTTGGGTTTGGGGAGAGCACGTAGCGAACGATGGTCGTTCTACGATTAAACGATTAATTTCCAAAGAGGCTTCTGTACGGGGAACAGCTTGAGCACATTAAATTGGGAAATAACACATTGGAGTCATCATGTCTTTCTGACTTATCGCTCTCCTGCCTTCAAAGGTTCGCGATCAATTCATATCACCTGGTCTTCTCTGACATCCACCACGTTCCATAGCCTCTACATGTTATACAACTCCGTATTTATTTTATCTCATTTTCACTCCCCAAGGGAATACGAATACATATGGAGGAAAATATATATTACTACTACATACTCTTACTAGGTATAGGCATTTTTCAAATGAATTTTCAAATGATACTTTACATCAATAGTATTTTACGCATTTATATCAATTTCATAGTTGAGGAAATAAATTCACTTTGGAGTGTTGTTGATTCTACTGACTCACTGCTCGAGTGCATCAGTTGACTAACATTTAAAACCAACAAGAAACCATTCTGACTTAAAAGACCCCTAAAATAATTAAATTTCAATATTCTCAGTCAATTAACCGTAAGTAAAAGTAGAGCTAACGTCAATTTACTGTCCCTTTCTCATTTCTGTTCCAGATCTTTCATGGTACTCTGGAATCTCGCATATTAACAAAATGTTTATAATAAATTAACGAATATGATTTTTATGAAGAAAAATATAATTTGATCAAACAATATGTAATAGTTAACATTTTAGCAATTCCAGGGTAATTTTCCCCACATTTTCATGAAAATAAAAAAGGTCTGGAACAGAAATGTGTTAAGCACAGTACAGTTAAGGTTATTAAAAAAATTAATTCACTGTTCATTGTGAATTTAATTGGAAGGAGACGAATTTTGTTGATCCATTAAGTTTTCCCCTTCATCTTCACATCTTACGTGAGTGAATGTGAGAGTGAAATTTGAGAAATGACGCTCATGGTTCAATAATAAAGGGGTTTTGGTGATTGTGGGGTGGCGTAAAAATGCGAGATCCAGGTGGCATCCTGACGAATACTTCCGATTCATCATTATTCTCATTTAATAATTGAATCCACACGAGGATCCTTAGAGTCACACAACTTCATTTTCATCCCCTCACCAAAACACAAACGCTCAGGAACGTTGCAATCCCCCATGCATAATTATATCTATTGAGACAAAACACTTAAAAATCTTCAATATTCTTACAAACAAAGGCCATTTAATATAGATATAAGTATCTAAATGCAATAGGTATACAACATATACCTAATATATGGATATATATGTTAAATAAAGTAATTATTTATACATACTTAATATGTATTGTTCAAATGAATAAGTTAGAAAAAATATACTCCACTTTTACTTACATTTTAAAATGCTTTATAAGATTGTGAATAGAAATATCTAGACTTGATGTTATTGATGTCAAAAATCGATTTGATCTTTTATTAATTGAGAATTTCTTTTACATAATAAATGCACATAAATATACAAAATACATTAATTCAATAGAAATGCTTAGCTATACCATATACCTATTATATCATCCCTAGATTTGGTGATCCAAAATCCAATTTCTCTTTGTATGTCTATTTAACTCTTGGCGAGTTTAATGCGGAAAGTGCGATTGGATGAAAGGGAGTCATTGAAGCAAAGACTCAGCTTTCTTGAACTCATTGATTTATTGAACCAAATTCCTTTTCCATTCTCCGGTATTTTAAAAAGGAAGTAATATATTAGGTTAGGTTCCTTTCAAGTCTCATCCTTCAAGATGGAAGGGCAAAGGCGCAAAGTTGGCGAGGACGGGAAATTGAATTCACAAGGAGTTTCCTTTTCCAGTGTCTCCGTAATTTGTTGATAATAATATGTAAAAGGTTCCTCAAATCCGTTTTTATTGAAATAGACGTCGAGAGAGGAGGAGGAGGTTTTTCCTCGTGGACAAAACTCCTTTGAGCCAAAAGGTGCATGAGAAAATTTCAATTTCCTCTGGAATCACGAGAAGAACGGAAGTTGGTTTTATAAGGGAGAATCTTAAGGACGAGAGAAGTAGGAGAGAAGTTGAAGGAATTTAATAGAGCTTAATATCTCACCGGGATATCACTACAAAGGATTTGACTCTCCAGGATGAGAATCATAGCGTGCCTGGGATTAATTCTCTTCTTCTTCCCTTTTCGGACAATTTGGTCTTCAATTACGTCCATGTCTATTCTCTATTTCATAACTTGTGTAACACAAGTGATTGAACTCGAAGGGAGTCTGGAGGAAGTCTGAAGGAAACGTAAGAGGATCGGAAGTCTTTCCATCCCTTTTCGGTTTGAGAGACAATAGAGCTAATGGTAGTCGACGAAGTATGGGTGTCCAGCGAGATGGGGAATCTCGGACTTGGTTGGACGTGGGTTGGCAAAGGTCTTTTGAAAGATCCCAGATCAAAACGAGTCTAGTGGGGAGATACATACAATGGGAACGGTGGTTGGCCATGAGGAAGAGTCGCTGGCCAGGTGTCTTTCCCTATCACATGACGCAAATAATATTTTACATATAATCTCTCGCCCCTTGTCCAATTGACCAGGAACGAGTTCAACAACAACAACAACTCGCTCCCGTTTTTTTTAAATGCTCAACTTGCATTAAAATCTACTACTTACTTGTACATAATATAATTACCTATCTATATAATATGTTATCCGATTCCGTGTACCACTTGTGTTCATATTGATTTTATTTTTTTCTGTATGTCCAAAGAATAAAATAATATTAGGAAAGATAGAGGAAATATCAAGAGATCAATTCCATTGTACTATTTTTATCAAAATGGTCATTATACACCTTAAGAATCATTTAATTCGTAGGTATATTCATTATTAGTAAAAGGTTATTCAAATGAAATGTTGGAGTTGAACGAACGCATTCAAGTATCTATGTGTATAAATATATTTAATATATATAGTATCATAGTTGATAATTATATGAACCCAGAGATCCCAATTAGTTACATTAAAAATACCACTTTAGTAGCTATGTAATGATGATTAATGATATTGAATACTTTTTATAGAACCTCGATTCGTGGGATTAAAATCGTCCTTGATTGCCTCATCAGCCATTTACACAGCCATGAGGGGTATTCGGAGAGAAGACGGTCGATTGGCCACGGTCTTGGCTTCCATGGCTGACGTTTCTCTCGACCAACTCGTCTCGATTTCCACTCTGATCGAGCAAGTGATTTCCACCGAGATGGCCGCCATTGAGCAGCAAACAATTGACATTTCGGCTCCTTCTGGGGTGAACAAAAGCGTTTCCTCCTCATCCTCCAAGATCTCAGCTTGTGCTCATTCGGACTCTGGGCAAAATACTCCCACGGACGTTCAAGACATTATCGTTTGAGTTTGTAAAAACTCCCTTTATACCAAGAATTCAACAGCTCCCAGTGGTTCAACTTATTGTCATTTTATTTTTACATACATGCTTTGTTCTCAATGATTAAATACATTTTAAATATATTACTCAAAATAATTATTTATCTCAAGGAGATAGAAAACAATGTAATTTATAATTGAAATATAGATTAGAGGCTCACAACTATAATTATCACATTTATCAGTAATATTCAATTATGCACATTTATTGATCTTAATTTTTTTTCATATTTACTTTTACTTCATTTATTTATTGCTAAGTTGCATCTTTAAAAATGATTATAAAAATGGATGAATATATATATATATATATATAACATTACAAAAAACCAAAATTGTTAAAATAAATACTTAATTTAATTTTACAAACAATAATTTATATAATAATTTTAATAATGTTATTTAATTTAAATAATTGGGTAATTTGAGGGTTTCAGTTTGAGCCGATTTGACCTTTACATAGTATTAAATGTATGTACGTGGTGGTCCAGATTACCGACTTGTATTTATTGTACAATTTAAGAGATTAAATTTTTACATATTATATTTTTAGATGTTATATATTGTTGTAAGATGTAATTTATTGATAATGTAAATATATTACTCGTGTTTGAAGTTTCAAAATTCTAGAAAAATCACATTATGAGAATTTCACAGGTTCAAAATTGTTTTGTTTACTCAAATGTTAATAGCAGATGTTTGAACTTTAGCCCAAACATGAAAATTATAAATAGATTAATCCATACTTGAGATGTTAATAATTATAAAGTAATTATTTCAATTGTACCACCCTCAAAACCGTTGTTTCGTTATAATTTATTTCTTATTCATGTATGTATTATTTATGTTCATTTTATGTTATTAATTAAGGTCCAAAGAATCGAAATATACATTATGTACGTAAATGCAAATAGTTATTTGTATGATTTCACTTGTACTTTACTACTTTATTAAGTTTCGTTATTTTATCTTTTAATTTATAAAAACTTGTGTTTTCCAAAGAAGAACAGACATGATTCTAGTCGCTTTCATGTTATTTTAAACCTTTGTTACTATATTTTAATTCTCTCTTATTTTTCTACACTTGAACTATTTAATTCCTTTTATTACATACTAATAATAAATAACATGTGGTTAACATTGATCTATCTATTCTCCTTCGTTTGTTAACTTGTATTGAATAATTGAAAACTTATTTTCTACCAAATATTGGATTCTTCGTTTCGTGAATTTTTGAATAACACTGAGACTCACTCATTACATAAATTCTTAAATTAAGTTTAATAATTTTCATCCAAATAACATACGAATAGCCTAGTTTTGAGCCACCCTTCATATGTCAAAATACGTATATATAAAAATAATTGCATGAATTAAGACCAAGTTTAAAAAATAAATAAATACAAAAGGCTAACAAACGTTTCTTCTTTGCTTGCGCTTGGTTTGGAGTTGACATTTGAATTGTTGGCGACCTCTCGGGAGGAAAACTTCTATTATTCTGAGGTCGTTGAATGAATTCTTTCCTTCAAACCAACACCGCTTCTTTTCTTCACAGCACCAGGCTCTGCGCAAGGAAATCATTTGAAAGCTTTTTTCTTAAATAAAATTTAACATTAAAGCAAGAAGAGTAAGCCAAGAGTCGTGTTAATTACAATTTACTCAGTTTAATAAACCTTTGTGCCTTGTTTTGATGTGCATCCATTAAAACATTCACATTTAGTTATGATTGGCTAAAATTACTCGTCGGTCTTTTATTCTTTTCAATCTTCTTGAAGGTAAGTTGAATTTAAATAAATTTTATTCCTTTTTTTAATTTAAAACCCTCGGATCAAGTCATTCGAAGTACGTTTAAACAAGAGAGATTTGTTTAAACGATTTTGAAGCTTAAAAGTTAAGTTTTTATTCATTTTGATTTAAATGTCGAATGTGACATTACTGTTCGTCGTAAATGTGATTTTAATGTTGGTGACAAAATAGTCGAACATTTTGTTTTGATTTTAAATTGCGAGACAATTTTAATGTGACATGGAAAGATGATCAAGTTGCTTAACTTTTGATTCTTGAAAGGATTGAGATGCCCGGTGAGGGAGAGCAAGACGGACGAACGAAGACAAATGACATGGAGGATATGACCCCATGGGAGGGCCTTTGTCGCCAAAATCAAGGAAGATCAGATCTCATGGACAAAATGGCACAACTTCGTCTAACTTTACATCTCAATTTGTTTGATCCAGAAGTTTGCAAGAATTGGAGTAAAAACGGAAAGCCGCAAATGTAATTTCTCAATTCACTTTTCGACTCAATTTAATCTAGATCTTTTGCTCCTAATCTATTAATTTAATATTTGAACACCACATATTGCTATTGTTGAATTTCTACTTTTGATTTTAATTAATTTTTCAGGATCAAGACTTGCATAAATTTATTGAAAGGCGACGCGAAGGATGAAAGAACTGAAGATCATTTATCGGCGTTTGCCTATTTAAGTAATACTTTTTTTTCAATTTTCTTCACTTCAATGTCTCGATTTAAAAGTACCTACCTTACATGGTTTTATGAAAACGGCAAATGTTTTCCGCTTCCTTAGGATCTGAAGAGAAAATTGTGTCTTTGATACGAAAGATGCTTGTTTGTGGGTGCGAAGGGAGGTTGAGAAGAGACGAAATCGTCACGACCGTGAATGAACTTTCCATCATTGAGCCCAAGTTGACGACGCTCCTCGTGGACGCCTTCACTGTGGTGGACGTCCAAACCAAGAGTGAAGGAATGAAAGACGGGGTCAATTTAAGAGAAAACTTCCATGCCATCACTCGCTCTTGTCACTCCATTGGATTTCTCCTAAACGAACGTCTGGACATGGAATCCTTGCAAGATGCCGGAGTTGTCACGAGTAGAAAGTTTTTTAATCAAAAGTTCATTCGAATCAAAACAAAATTATAGTAATTCCAATTAAAACAATTTACTATTTTTATCTTAGCGACACTAATTTTGCAAATTCTGAATTTTAATTACTTACATTATTTTGCGAATTAGGAAATTACGATTTGAAATAAAATGCTTAAATTCTAATTTCTTTTTTTTCAGTTACAAACAGCAAAAATTTAATTTATTTAGAGAAGAAACTGAAGGATTTGCCAAACTTGTTGCTGAATTGAACCAAGATGTTTCGAAAGTCACAGTGAATTACATGACCCAAGTGATACAATGCTTAATTGGTAAGACGAGCTAAATTTATATATTCAAGTAAATAATGATGAAGGTTTAAATATTCCCAATGGTTTTCTTTAGGTCGGTTCAACTTAGACCCAAACAGAGTTTTGGATCTTGTCCTCGAGGCTTTCGAGTGTCAAACCAAAAGCGATTTCTTCGTTCCATTGTTAGAGAACTTGAAGCCGAGTTCCTCGACGATTTGTGAGATCGTGGGATTCAAAGTGATCTCGGTCGAAGGATATTCAGAGTCCTTGTTCACCGTCATCGCTCTCCTTCTCGACAACGGCGTCATCAACATGGAAGAACTTTATCCTTGGGTAAAAAATCTCTTTAGCTCATTGAGCTTTTTTATGTGAATTTTTGAATTTAACGAGTAATTTATATCATTGCTTTGATAATTTATTCTTGTAATATTACTAATTAAATTTTTTAATATATATACTTTTATAACATACAAAGTTATTTAAAAGAGTTATTTAAAATGTAATGATGGTTTCCCAGTTGTCTCCAGACGATCGGGCGATTGAAAAGGAATGGGAACGAGGAATGAAAGACTCGAAGGAATATGCCAGGAAGTCAATGGTGATCTTGGTGAATAAAGACAAAGAGTCTGAGGAGCAGGAAGAGATTTCTCCCACTGACGAAATAGTAAAGTTTAAAACTTACAAATCGACTAATAATTTAATATGTAAAATTATTAATTAATTAATAATTAAAATTTATCAACAATGAATTCAATTCCTTTTTGTAGCAATTGATGGATAATCAAAAGTTGAGTCTTGTCAAGGCCCTCATTTCAATTGGAGCATGGGAGGAGGCTCAGATTTTAATTGAGAGATTACCTGGTTTCTTTTGCATGAGCAACAAACACGTGGCTCTCAAACTCATCAACCTTTTGCATTTCCTCATGAATCCGCTTTACAAAAGGTAATGAACCATTTTTTCATAATTTTGCAACTTTTAACCTCTCTTCTCAAGTAATCTTGAGGATTAGAGTAGTCAAGTTAATTGACAGTTTTAAAAATTAAAAATTAATTTTCTTTTGTTTCAGAGTGAACAAGTTGAGTCCCAAGCTCGGCACCGAAATGACATTTGAACTCACAATCCAAAATGTAAAACCCCCGAGGCAATGGTCAACCTTTCAAGATTTAGACGACAATTATCATTTATTCCAAACATTGGGACCTTACATTTACCATGATCCTGTTTTAATATACAAACTGTTACGTCTTATGAAAGCCTACTTGTACGAAACAAAGGTCAGAAATTCAATTACTATTTAGTTGCTTACCTAACTCCTTTGGATATCATGGTAAAACTAACGAGTTAAATGAGTTGCATAAATTTTATTAGTTGATTAATATTCCTTTTATGTGAGAACAGGGTGATGCGACCACGAGTTTGTACTACAAATTCATAACGTTGTTCGACGAGGTCATTCTCCCTGCCCTGTGTTTCCTGGATTCCAATTGTGCCCTTTCTGAGGAGATCTGGAGTGTTCTCAAAATGTATCCTTATTTCACCAGGTGAGCTCAATTGACCTAAAAAGCTTCCCCTTGATGACCCTTTGTGTAACCTTTTCTCTATTCTCTATAGATATCGACTGTACGGGTCGTGGAAGGGTGAAGGGATCATTCTCATTCATCCTTCGCTTCTCAAGAAGAAGGTGGACGTGATCAAGAAAGTGAAACATCTAATGAGGAGAATTTCCAAAGAAAATGTTAAACCCATGGGAAGGCAAATTGGGAAATTGTCCCATTCAATGCCAGCCATTATCTTTGACTATGTAAGGCTAACGATAAGATTATAATATATTTATTACCTGTTAGGGAGTTATATGTAATTATTTAATAGGCAATTATATATATAAATTATTTATATTACCAACTTATTTATATATAGATTGTATAAAATTTATAGCCTGCTCATGTTTGAGTTGGATTGTTTTTTTTTTAATTTGACAGGTTTTATCGCAAATTCAACTATTTGACAATTTGATCAACCCAGTGATCGATGCCTTGAAGTTCCTCACCTCCCTCAGTTACGATGTTTTAGGATATTGCATCCTTGAGGCGCTCTCACCTCCGCCAAGTCCTTCCGTGGCCTCTGTGGTAATTGAGAAAAAAGATTTATATTTAGGCCCAATGATGGATTTTTATATGATTTTTTCTATATATGATTCGCTCAATTACAATTATGTGTAGATGCTCCTACCAAACCGGCCGAGGACGAAGCACGACGGCTCCACCATAGCGCCGTGGCTTCAAAGCCTCGCGTCGTTTTCTGGGGCAGTGTGTAAAAAGTATACCATTGAGTTAATTCCGCTCCTCCAGTACATTGCGAATCAGCTGAAGACGAAGCAGAGCTTGGACCTCTTGATCCTTAAGGAAATCGTTCAGAAGATGACGGGCATTGAGGCTTCTGAAGACATGACGACGGAGCAGCTGGACGCCATGGCCGGGGGCGAACTCCTGCGCGGAGAGGTCAGTGTTTAAATCTAACATTACATTCAATTTACATAATCATTATTGTTCTCAACTAGGCCGGGTACTTTGGCCAAGTGAGGAGTTCAAAAAAGTCTTCAGCGCGGCTGAGGGAAGCCGTTTCCAATCACGACTTAGCAGTGAGTCTTTGCATCCTCATGGCTCAACAGAGGGATTGCATTATTTTCGACGAGTCCTTGTCGCTTCATCTAAAGCTCGTGGGGAATTTGTATGATCAAGTGAGTACATAAATACATGGTTATCTACCAATCGTCTTGAGTATTTACTTATTTACTAAGGTTCATTGCCAATTCACACGAGTTTAAATATTATAACAATGAACATTTGATTAATTCACTTTGTAGTGTCAGGACACCCTTGTTCAGTTTGGAACTTTCTTGGCTAACTCTTACACCGTTGATGACTATGCGAGGAAGATTCCGCCGCTGGAGGAACTTCTTGAAGAATATCACATTTCGCCAGACGTGGCTTTCTTCCTTTGGCGTCCACTCCTGGGTCACTCGGTTAACGTAGGATTTCCATAACTTACATAACTCACTCATTTACTATTCGCAACATTGGCTCTATCACTAAAGCTTCACTCTATCAAATTATTAATTTCAATTGAATTTCAAATTATTCAAGAAAACCGCTATTCCCTTTCCATGTCCTCACTTTGAATTTTCCAGACGAAATACGACGAGCTTCGGAAGCAGGACAAAATGGGGAAAAATGCTCCTCATGCCACGAAAGTCAAGAAATACATGGATGCCACGATGATCGTCCTTGACCCAGTTATTGTGACGATGAGGAATTTCCTCCCGCTCAAAACCTGGGACGATATTTCTCCAACGTTCTACGTCACTTTTTGGTCTCTCACTCTCTATGACTTGTACGTTCCGCGAGAGGCTTATTCCAGGGAGATTTCTCGGATTCGCCAACTCTCCATTGCTGCTGGCGAGAACAAGGATCTTCATCTTAACAAGCGGAAGAAGGAACAAGAGAGATGCTCAGCCCTCATCGACAAATTACTCGACGAAGAGAAGAAACAAAAAGAACACGTCGAGCGCGTCATGGCCAAATTGAGCGAGGTGAGTGAAAACCAAAAATGTCATGTAAAGTCAATATAAATACATTTGAATAACCTGTTTTTTTTATAGGACAAGGAACATTGGTTTGCCTCGAGAACAGCCAAATCGGCGAAGAACGAGGCTGTGACGGCGTTTCTCCAACTGTGTCTTTTCCCTCGTTGCATTTTCACAGCTCCGGATGCTCATTTCTGTGCTCATTTCGTGAACACGATTCACGCCCTCTCGACCCCTAATTTCTCAACTCTCATTTGTTACGATAGAGTATAAAAATCACTTATTTATGAAATTATTCAACTTGGCAAATATTATTTCCAATGAGCAATACTTAAGTTCCAATAATTAAGTCAATTTGGTACATGATTGGTATATTTTGTTCCCTAGATCTTTTGTGATATCATCTATACTGTGACTTCGTGTACGGAGAACGAGGCCAATCGGTATGGGAGGTTTCTTTGTGCACTTTTAGGAACAGTCATGAAGTGGCATGGCGATCGGAGCGTATTTGATAAGGTAATTACTAATGAAACAATTAGATGGACATTGTCCATGATGGTTAAAGAATCTTGTAAATATCATTAATTTGAAGTTATGATGTTCGTTTGGGTCGAGGGACGCAATCAAAATCAATCAACTAAAGCATTGAGGAATTATTCATAGGAATGTGCGAGCTTCCCTGGATTTGTGACGAAATTCCGGGCTGCGAACACAGCCTCGACTGAAAGCAACGATCATGTGGACTATGAAAACTACCGACATGTTTGTCACAAGTGGCATTACAAAATCACAAAGGTTAAATGCTCTTTCATCTATCAAAACATGTCTTTTTTGCTACCTCAGATACTCCTCTAATGATGATATTTTTTAGTCATGATATTCATATGTAATTACGTCAATATTTAAGAGTATTAATTGTGATTTGAATTGTTTCCTTCCAGTGTGTGATCGTGTGTTTGGAGTCGAAGGATTTCATTCAAATACGGAATTCCCTAATTGTTCTCAAACGGATTCTTCCTTATTACCCCAAAGTGACAAACTTGGCCGCTGCCGTTGAAAGATGGATTGAAAGGGTATTTCATCATTTGTCTCATTATCTTACAATATTAGTCGACTCAAGTCTCAATTCCTTGTGATTCATTTAGTTTCTTCTTATTTTAATTAGTCTTCATGACTATTTATACGATTCCTTCAATTATCGGTGTGTTTCAATTCACGGAGATTTGGAGATGAGAAATGATTGATTCGTATGAGAATATTTGATGAGGATTGTAAATAAGGAATTTGGTTGACCTTGTTAGGTTCGTACGGAGGAGAAGGACAAGCGCCAGGATCTCTTCGCCTTGGCCACGAGCTACATTGGTAGACTCAAGGGCCGATGGAATACCTTAATCCCCGAAGAGGAGTTTCACCACAAGCAGACGCCGGCCAAGAAAGCGGCCGCGAGCGGAGCCGCCTCGGCTGGGACGACTCCTCCCACGCCCTCCCCTGCCCCTTCGGCCGTTGCGGTTCCGAGCGGCAGCGTGAAGGTCGAAGGAGCTATCAAGGAAAGCCCGCCACCCAAAAACCACACAAACTCCGCCGCCACGCCCGTTGGATTCAAAAAGAAGCCGGTGACTGTTAACGATTATGCCCAAACTACTTGTATTTATTAAGCTTCTTTCTTCTCTACTATTTACTTTCCAAAGGTTTTTTAAAAAAAACATTGTCGTTTTATTTTATTTTTATAAACATGCAAGGATTTTTCTAGCTCGTTGTATTCTAATACAGAATTTCCACTAAAGATGTTTTTTCCTTTACTTACATGCTTACATTTATACCAAAAAGCTTTATTAGGTATATCATAGGTAATTTACATAGCTATTTAGCTATACGAAATTGTTCTATCAGAGTATTTTTTATAACAATTTTTGTCAAGTAAAATTTTAATATATATTTATATATACATATATATTAATATTTATTCATCTCGAGTATTAATATTTATTTTTTATGCTTTTACTGTTAAATTTTAGTATATTCTTAAGCTAGGCTGAATTTTTTCTATGATAAATTGTGATATGGCATTTAAAGATGAATATTTGTACATGACCAAAGAATTCCCCCTAATGCTTGACTATCCAAATGAAAATTAATGAATGTTGATGAATGCTAAGGCTTACGATTAGAAGAATGAATAATAATGACAAGAACCCAATCGGACTTCTTAGGAGGTGAAAGAAACTTCGTCGTCCAAAGAACCCCCCAAACTGACGAAGGAAAACCTGAAGGAGAAGTCGGCCAAGGAACTACAAAAGGACCGGGACAAGCTGCTCCGTGAGTTGAACAAGGAGGCCCCCCTGGTCTTCCTCCCCAAAGAGGAGAAGAAAGAGGGTCGCGGGGTGGGGAAGGAGAAGAAGGAGCCGAAAGGACTCGACAAGCCGCCCAAGGACCCCGCCAAGAAAAAAGAACGCCCCAATGATCTCCCCAAGGAACAAAAGAACAATGCAGGGGAGGTGAAGAAAGAGCCGCGCGAGGAGAGTCGAGAAAGGGGCGAGAAGGACGGGCGGACCAAGCACAGCCCCACGGACAAGCGCCGGGCCGAGTCCAACAAGGACCAGGCCAAGGAGCAAAAAACCGCCCCGCCGCCCCCAACCACCGGAGGGGCCAAGAGTCGAAGTCCGCACTCCTCGTCGGCCTCGATGTCGCCGACGGCAGGCGGGCCCGTGGTGACCTTCGACGCCTGGGACTTCAAGGATCGGAAAGGGAAGCGAGAAGAGCGTGGGCGCGAGGAGCGGGAACCCAAAGGCGGGAAAAAGGACAAAGAGCGGAGGCGGTCGGAGCGGAAGCGCAACGATCGCTCCAATGCCCCGAGCGAGCTCTTGCCCAAGAGAAGGAAGGAAGAAGACCCGAGGGGCCAGGAAAAGTTCTTGAACCCTATCCCGACGTTGATTGACAAGTCCGCGGCCACAATGCTCCCTGTGCCCCAACGAGCTCAGACGAGACGAACGCCGCGCCCTTCCATTTAGCCAAACGACAACTCTTTGATTGTATGAAGGAATTTTTCGGGAATGATGCCTTGAGGGAATGGATACAGCGAGGGATACAGCGAGTGAAAAATGAGTGTTATATGAAATTAAGTACTTTTAAGAGATGACATTTATAAGAGAGATCATGTTCACATGTTGTTATATATTAAATACAATCAAGTAGTTTAAATGCAAATATATTTATATTTTATATCAAATTTATTTTATTCTTTGAGAGCTTAGGTGTATTTTTAAACGTCAATGTCTCATTGGTAACGAAAGTAGATAAATAAATATTAGACCTTGAGAGAATGTAGAGAATCTATTAGGTATAGGAATTACATAATCAGTTGTATTTAAAATTTTAATGAAATTTTTATAGATTAATATTTTTAGCTTAATGTACATACATGTTCAAACCATTTTGAGAATTCTAATTTCCTCTTTAGGATAAACTAATTTTAAGTTTCAGAATTACAATTATTCAGATTTAAAGTCAATTATTTTTAATGTCGACTATTAGATTAAATTCGAGCCTGTGTCGAATTATCAATTAGGAAAACTTCAATGCGTGTCTTTGGTGGATAAGATAATAATGTTTAATAAGAATTTTGTTTATTTGAGATGTTTAAGATTTAAATTAAACAGTACAAATCGTGATGTAATTGTATTTTATTAATTGATTTATAATGTATAAATATTTCTGAAAACTATGTTAACGTCTAATTATTAATTGTTAAATTATAAAATTTACCAAAAATCATTTACATTTTTTACTAAATAATAAATGAATTGGAAATTTAGCCACTATTGAATATTTTAACAAAACGTTTTTTACTTTCAAATTGAGTCTCGCATTACTTGCATAAAGATTATTTATTAATCAATTTGCTCACAATAAGAATAGATCAAAAGTAAACGTTTAAAATTAAATGAAAAATATAAAACTTTGATACTTAGAACCATTTAATTTTTTATAAGTTATACCTTATTTTAAGCGTTATTTCCCCGGCCAAATACATTATATATTTTATGCATAAAGGAACAGTATTCTCGTTATAATTATTAATATGTAATTAGTGTATAGGTATAAACAGATAAATTAAGTAGAATTATTTTAATTTGAGTAAAATTTGAACAGTACGAAAAAAGTATACTAGTGAAATAAATGGATTTACATAATAACTAGTGTTGTTAATCGGATAGACGGCTCGGCTAGCCGATCACTTCGGAGAAAATCCCAAGCCGAGCCGAGCCGCGGCTAACCGACTTATAGAAACTTTTATTTATAATTTACTAATTTCAATTCATTTCTCGTTGTATATTTCATTTTGAGTCATATTTTAACGGAATAATTATTAACTAGGTTTTAATATCGATGAAGAACAAATTAATTTATTTATCATAAAAATTTAATACCTACTTACTAAATTTTGTTGTGAAACTAAGTTTTGTTTAACTTATTTACTTAACTTTTTTTTAATTCCATTAATACTGCTAATATAAGTTAAATAATAAAAATAAATATAATAATTACCGTCAATCGGGGTTACATTGGCCACTTTTCAACTTTGAAAAGTTATATGTCATCAACCGTTAACATTAAAAATCCGAATTTAATTTTAAAACATGTGTCGAGGTTAGATCTTTTAATCAGTAACATGACCACTCTCCCCAGATTATGGGGAGAGTGGTAAAAAATTTAAATGTTGGTGGCCAAAGTTACCC